>CAUYRT010000400.1:0-100524 GCA_963574885.1 Lepilemur ruficaudatus
AGGTACTTAGCTGAACCCACACATGAGGCAGAAGATGAGAAAGTGCTCTGAAGGAGGGAAATGGGGGCTGGTGCCCATGTGGACCCCAGTCTATGATCAGGGTGCCCCACCTGGATGGTATTGCTGGCCTAGGCACCAAGGGGGGTGCTTAGAGAATTTTTAGGAAAGTACTCCAAAGCATGAGGGCTCTACCACCATCTCTAAGAGAAGGCCACTATAGAACTGCTGGGAATGACCCTCACACCAAGAACTTGTTGACAATTTACAAAATTTCCCATGTTGGGAAATCAGGTAGCCACCGTAAGAATGATAAAGACAAAGGGGCGCTGTATGTGGAGTCAGAAAAACTCAGCTCAAGCATAGTTCTCCTGCTTACTGGGTGTGCTATGCAAACTCATTTAGCTGCTCGGAACCTTAGGTCTTTCATCTCTAAAATGAGATCAAATGGGATCAGGATGCCCCAACTTGATGGCACTATTGGCCCAGGCACCAAAGTAGGGGCTTAGAGGATTTTGGAAAAGGTACCACCACCATCTCTAACAGAAGGCCACAATAATAATTGTAGAATTGTAATACTAACCTTGCAGAATTTTTGTGAAGATTGAAAATGTCTATTAAACTGGTATTTGGTGGTTATTACTGTTTTTCTTCCCATTTGCTCTAAACTATTATTTCATAGGGAAAGAGAATAAAAATGAGAAATCTCAACCATTATGTTGTTATTGGATGCTTTAAAACCAATTCACCCTGCCTTGCTTTCTCTGATGGCTGAAGAGGATATAAGTGGTACTGAGTTTGTGAGTGCTCTTGCCAAGCTGAAGTTTCTTATCAATTTTAAGCTTAATTTTCTGGGAAAAGGGGAAATCATAATTAGGGTAGAGATGGAGGTGGGGAAAATATTATGAAGCATTAGGTTTCTCTGCTTATTTATGTCATGATTTAGGGCCTCCTATGTGTCTGAGTCTTTATGACCTGAAAGTTGGGGAAATTGTTCTTGTCGCATTTTTGAATATAAAGTAACAAGGTTTTTTTTTTTTCTTTAAAAAGAAGAGGAGGAATGGATCATCCTTGATTGCTATTTTGAGTACACAGAAATGCAATCTGATTTCTGTATTTGCTTATGTACAAATGAGGAAATGTCAAGGATGTTCTTTGCCCTATCATTTCAAAACACAGTTTCTATTCAAAGTCCACAATGGGTAAACATTATCCAAATTCCTATAGCTGGCACTTGAGTGCTAAGCTAGCCCAAAGCACTATTGTGAAATAGAGCTTGTCTGTTGTGCCCCGCCAGTTCTGTACCTACATTTTCCCTTTTGAGTCTCATTTTTCAAAGCCCAGTGATGTCCTTGGGGTACAGAATGAGAAAAACTTCTCATGGCAATAATTTATAATTTTACCATCAAAACTTAGTGATCTTGTGTCACAACTCTGCAGAACTTTGCAGTATAGTTATCACTGATTCAAAAGCAAATCAGAGCTAAAGTATTGATTGTGCACAGTGGTGTCATGCATTATTCCTTCAAGGTAAAGGGTGGAGTCAAAAAGCTGCCTCTACTGTGTATCTCAAAGTGAGAAAAGCTAAAATTTTATTCAGATCACCCATAAGAAAATGCCCTTCCCATTTAACAATATTGTGTCAAGGGGAAAACAAGAAATTATTTGCTAAGCATTTCCTATATTCTGCAGTCTGCATTTTCCATGCATTCACATGCATGATTTCCTGTGATTCACACAATAAATAGCCCTGTGGAGGTGGGTTGCTTTTTTTTTTTTTTTTTTTTTGAGACAGAGCCTCACTCTGTTGCCCAGGCTAGAGTGCCATGGCATCAGCCTAGCTCACAGCAACCACAAACTCCTGGGCTCAAGCGATCCTCCTGCCTCAGCCTCCCGAGTAACTGGGACTACAGGCATGCACCACCATGCCTGGCTAATTTTTTTTCTATATATATTTTTAGTTGGTGGGCTAATTTCTTTCTATTTTTAGTAGAGACAGGGTCTTGCTCTTGCTCAAGCTGGTTTCAAACTCCTGACCTTGAGCCATCCTCAAGGTGGGTTGTTTTAACTTGAACCGGAAGCTCAGAGAATGTAAGCAATTTTTCCCAGTGTCAGAGCTGAGATTCAAACTCAGTCAGGCACAGTCCAAAGCCTTACTCGTTCTTCCACGAGAAACAAATTAGAACTACCACTGACAAAGGAGCAATTTAATCAAACGGAGAAAACTAGAGTTTAATCAAAATGGTGGAACGGTTCACCTTTGTAAGAGTGACATCAAAACAGAGACCTTTAAAAGGCGAGAAAATCTAAAAATATGAGTTTATAAATATACACATAGTAAATTTGTATGATTAAAAAATTTACACAGCAAATCAGTTTAAAAAATGGCAAACTACTAAAAGATTCACAATCTGTATGACAATAAAGTTGTTACTTCAGTTACATGAAAGAGTTACTTCAAATCAGTATAAAAATCTTCATAGAAAAATGAGAAAAGATCAGAGATAATTCATAAAATTGAAGTATAAATGGCTAACAAATGTTGAAGAAATAATCAAATTTACCATCAATCTAAGAAAAGCTTATATACATTTCTTACGTATAATTCATCTGTCCATTATTTATCATACTGTATTCGCTCCCTCTTTCAGTTTTATATAGTCTTAACAGAAATTCAAATAAACTGTTACAAATTTGGAGGAAGTCAATTCAACAATAAATTCAGAATTTATTCTAAGCAGTTCAGCATATGCGCTAAGAGCTATGTACCAGCATTTACTTATAGAACTGTTTGCAATAGTAAAATCTTTAAAACATTCTAATTGTCTAAAAATAGAAGATTGGTTAAATGAAATGCAATATATCTTTAAAATGTAGTCATTAAAAACATAGTTACTGATAAGGCAATATATTCATTATATACTATTTAGTAAAAGGAATCAAAACAGAAGGACTCCATATGTTTATATATAATAGAAAAATATACAGCAAGATAGGCACCAAGTTTAAGCCATCGTGATTCACTTGAGTCTAAGACATATTTTAACATCTCTGAAATCAGGGCATGTCTTACAATCAATGGTGTCCTGGTTTCAATGAAAGTGTGCATGTGTCTTCATTTCTTATATAAATATGCATCATTTCTGTATTTTAAAAAGAAGATGGACTCTGAGCATGACAAAGTACGAGGTCTGTTTGGAAAGTATCTAGCCATGTAATATGAAAAATAAAGACATTTACTGAAGAAGATACAAGAAACATTGTACATAGGACAATGATGCCTGAGTTCCTTTCAAAGTAGGCACCTGAAGACCTCACACAGCTCTCCCAGCATCTCTTAACCTAATCCATACACATTCAACATTCTAGGGTGTTCTTCTTGTTGCAGGCCTTCCAGAACGTGGATTACTTTCAAAAGATTCTCAACCATCTTTGAAACGTTCATGCCACTTTTATTTGTGATGCCCTCATTGCATCCTCCCAGAAAGCCTTCTGAATCATCTGAATAATTTCTGCGGAGGAAATGTTCAAGCTCAATGCAAAATCTGATGCAGATTCGTTGCTCTACTAGCTCAGTCATTTTGGCTTTTGTTAAAATTTTCTTTTTTAATTTCAGAATATTACAGGGGTACAAACGTTTTGGTTACATGAATTGCTTTTTTACAGTTTGAGTCAAAATTGTTAAGTGTGCCTATCACCCAGACAGCATGCATCATAGTTGATAGGTGTGAATTTATCCAGTCCCTCTTGCCCTCTCCAACCTGCTTGGTTTTCACTGTTTTACTTCCTTATGTGCATATGAGTGTTCAACAATTAGTTCCAATTTAATAGTGGGTACATGTGGTGTTTGTTTTTCCATCTTGCAATAATTCACTTAGAAGAATGGTCTCCAGTTCCATTCAGGTTGTTATAAAAGGTATCAGTTCACCATTTCTTTTTTAAATGGCTGAGTAATAAGTACTCCATGGTATACATATACCACATTTTATTAATCCACTCATGTATTGATGGGCACTTGGGTTGATTCCACATCTTTGTAATTGTGAATTGCACTGCAATAAACATTTGAATGCAAGTGTTTTATTGTTAAAATGCCTTTTCCCCCTCCTTGGGTGAATCCCCAGTAGTGGGATTGCTGGATCAAATGGTAGATCTACTTTTAGTTCCTTGAAGTATCTCTATACTACTTTCCACAGAGGTTGTACTAGTTTGCAGTCCCACCAGCAGTGTATGAGCGTTCCTTTCTTATTTCTCTGTTCCTTCTCTTCCTCTGATTTGTTTAGCTTAAAGGTGTTGTCTTCAAGATCTGAGAGTCTTTCTTCTGCCTGATCAAGCCTATTCTGAAGGCTTTCCACTGTGTTTTCTAAGTCCTTGAATGAATTTTTCATTTTCATAAGTTGTTTGTTTTTTCTTTAATAATTCGATTTCTTTAGAGAATTTTTCATACATTTCCTGCATAGGTTTTATGGTTTCTTTGTGTTGGGTTTCTATTTTATCTTGTATTTCATCGCACTTCCTTACAATCCATATTCAAAATTCTTCATCTGTCATTTCAATCTTCCCGTTTTGGTTGGTATCCATTGGTAGGGAGTTGTTATTTTCTTTTGAGGGGGTCCTTTCACTCTGATTTTTCATTTTTCTGGAGTTTTTTCACCGATTCCTTTTCATCTGAGACGCTCTCAGTTGAGAGCTGGGTGTGCTAGCGCTGGCTTATGGGCTCATCTCTAGGTCCCCGAAGATCAATCCCTCACTGTGCTGGGGAGAGAAGTGCTGGTCCTGAATTAACTTAGGGGTGCTCCAGCAGGTTTGATGAACCTCTTGTATTACCTCTCACCTGCTGTCTTCACCCCTTCCCAACAGTGTGTTGTGAATTAGGTCCCCTGGTTTAATCTCCTTGATGGCAGGTGGTATTTGTGAGTACAAATCTGCCGCTCCCCGTTTGCTTGAGTGGGAAGGTGCCGTACTTACCTATGGGGCTAGTCCCCCATGACTGATTGCAGTTTGCATGGAAGAGCCAGCTGCCAAGGTATTTTTTTGTGCCTGTGGTGAGCTCTGGTCCCCCAGGTGGGACACAAGAATGCCCCAAGCTTTATTTAGGAGGGACCCTTTATCTCTGAGGGGGTTGCTTAATCTCTCCTCCCCTTGAGGTGGAGGGAGGAGCAAGACAGATTGTGGCTGGATTGTGAGAGTCTGAGAGGCTTTGCAAAGCCTCTGCGGGGCTCAGAAGTTGCTTTTTCATCGGCTACGGGAAGCCACTGGTACTGAGTTCAGGCCAATCTCTCCAAGCTGGGAGGGCTGTTCATGAGGGAGGGGCCTAATCGTGTGATTGCTAAGGTTCCGGACCAGGTTCTTTCTGCCCTTGTCCACTTGTGCCGTTTCTCTGTCGGGTGGGGTGTTGCTCAGTCATTTTGAATGCAAACGCCACTTAGTACCCGTGCTCACACAACGGCGTCTAGTGCCCCATTGACTAGTATAGTGAAGGCATCGCTGTTTACGCATGCGGATTACAATCCACTCGCCTCGGCTGCCAGAATACAAGGATGTCACACAAACTGTTCTCGCTATATTAACAAAGGCTGAATACTTTCCGGACAGACTTCATATATAACAACTCTGGTATATACTACGTGGTTTGTATGTTTTCCACAGAAAGAGAGTGCCGAAGGGGAAATGTTAGAAGAGTAACTGCTGGAGATAAGGTAGGGGAGGAGAGTAAAGGAGAAACCACAGATATACTGAGCCTAGAATTCAACCAGATATTTAGGAAAGTCTCTCATGACGACATTTTGGAAAAGACTGAGAAACCTAGAATTGCTGGTAGCACAGCTGGGTGTAGTCATAGTTGGATGAGCCACTAGTATCTACAGAATGTTGATTAATGGAAATATGCCAACCTAACTAATTGCCTTGTCTCCTTTCACCCTAAGTCCCTAATTCATTCCCCACATTGCCACCATAATTATCTTTATAAATCATAGATCTGACCACAGTCAAATATGTTTAACACTTCAGCAGGGCATCTAATGCCCTTTAGTGTCAGTTTCTTTGTCAACCCTTTCAACCTCAATAGCCAATAGATGACATTGCAAGTCTCCTGTGACCCTTGCTGAAACTGTGTTCTACAGCACGAATGAAATGGAGAGCATACAGAGGAATGAGATGCATATGTTTAAAAAATCTGGAATCTGGGTAATTAGAAACTAGGGTGGATTTCTACGATACATCATGTCACTATGGAAAAGAAAAATCACCCTTGGAAGACAGAACCTGAGCCCATGTGTAGATGTTTCGGCAAGGTAGGCTTTTGACTCTAGAAAGAATGTTTGGACATATGAGACTTGCTAAATAACAACCACCGCCAAAAAGATCATCTTAAAAGTCAGAAGCTTAAGATTACACGAAGAGGCTTTATGACTATCTTTTGGGACTTTCTAAATGTGATTCCCATACTAGGCCACAGGTGGATGAGGTGACATTTAAGGATTCCTAAAATGCTGATGGATGACACAGTTTAGACCTCAGCTATGTCCGCAGCTGGCCCCATGTAGTGGCAGTATGGCAAGCACCCGTCCTAAGAATTCCTGTGGGAAAAACATCTTCCTATTCTAGTTAAAAGAACAGCCTTAATGAGGTAGCAGCTATCTGTGGTCCTTGAACAGTTAAATTGAGTTAGTCCCTACTCAACAGAGGAAACGGTGAGCTTTTAAGATGTCACATGACACTTCGCTAGAGTTTATATAGAGGGCTCTGAATTGCCAAGTGGGAGAATAATCTTTTGCCGGAATGTTTTGTGGAATGCCACAATTGCAAACAATATGTCAAAACTTAATGGACGGCTTTGCATTAGGCAGTATTAACTAACCCTGGCGTGCAGGTCTTTTGGCTCACAGGAAAACAGCATACCACCTTTTGGCATCATACTTGGCTCCCGTCCCACTTCTAAACTTTCTCATTCCTTAGGAATGAACTAAAGAGAGTAGAAGTAGTATTAAAAAATTCATCCTGAATCTAAAGGCCAAAAGAATAAAATAATATATACAAAATGGCTCTGAAATGTTAAAGCATTACATATAGGCAAAATAAGGCCCTTTCTGTATCACTATTACCACGGTCACTATTAAAGCATCTGAATCACAGAGACTGGATTCCACTTGATGAGCAATTCAAATGGAGCCTGCAGAAGGCTCAAAGATCTGTCAGTCAAGTTCCCCTAACTTCATAAGCCAGAATCCAACTAAACCAGCTGGGACAGGAAAAAAAACTCTTTTCCCCTTAGAAAATTCTTGCTGTTATCTGACTTTAACCTTTTATGCTACTAATTAAAGTCTGTTTCCTCAGCAGAAATGAAGGATGACAAACCATTTTCCTGTATATTGTGACACCTTCTAATAACTACCACCACCACCACCACCACTACCACCATCCAAGGCCACTTGTCCTCTCCTCCAACGACTGAGCCCCATCTGTGTATGGGATTGCACCAAGTAGAGCACATGTGTTTTCTCATTAATCTCTGCAACAATCCCACAAGATTGCTGTTACCATCTTGATGTTCCAAATGAGGGCCTGAAGTTCAGAGAAATTAAATAACTCATTTGAAGTTGTATCATTAAAACTGGTGAGTAAGGAAGTCCATGACTCAGAAGTCTACATGACAAAGAAATGAGCAGGTCACTTACATAAGAGGAAATAAAACAGCAAATAATTATAATAAGTAAATAATGGTAAGTCTTCTGTCGATTTAGAGAAGGCAAATTCAGGAAATAACCAAGGCCTAAAGTTCATAAAAGTAAAGCTCTTCAACATGAAATCCAGACCCATACATCTCTCATTCATATTTCTATGGAAGAACTGACAAATGGCAGGAATTTCTGATTTAAAGACAGATTTCTGGATGAAAATAGGCATTAGGATAATCAGATGTCTAGTTAAGATTTTAAAACACACAGACATGACCACAAATGTGTTTCTTATGTGAAGGAAAAGTAGGTATGTAATTAATTCACAATTATACCATAATCTCAGTTTCATTAATTATTTTTAAACAGCTAAAATCTCTCTGGGGGGGAAATTAATTAATGGAGAAGTCTGGAGTAGAAAAACCCAGCTTACTAAAATTTCAACAACCACTTGTCTTCCCTCTTAAAAACCCTTAATAGACAACATGTAATTCTAGTAGTAATAGCTAACCTTTATTGATTATGAGTAACATGTCAGGTGCCATGCTGAGTGTTTTACTATCATTATCTCATCTAACACAATACAAATGCACTGTATTAGCAAACATTATATATAAAGTTATGACCAAAATGAATAAGTTAACATATTATGATTAACTTGTATGATTGCATAATTTCTCTGATATAGACTTAAAATATTACTTAAAAAAACTAAATATCCACTTTTTTGATTAAAATATAATCCACTTTCACTCTCCCAGTATGGTATCTTTAACTTAATTGTCACAAACATGTTTGCTCTGAATAGTTAATGTCATAATGAAAGGAAATGGGACCAGGTATATTCAATAATTAATTTCCTTCTGCTTTTCTAGTGAATGATCAGCTTTCATTAATATAAAGGACACTTTGAGATTCACTATTTTCATGTAGCCAGGTTATGTTCAAATAAAAGTATCCTCAGTTAAAATTTAACATAGAGGATTTTAGTGTGTAGGTGTGACAGTCAGTTTTATGTGTCCATTTGGCTAGCCTATAATCCCTAGGTTTTCAACAAAACACTAATCTAGGTATTGCTGTGAAGATATTTTTTAGATGTGGGTAACACCTGCAGTTAGGTTATTTTTAGGTAAAAGAGATTATCTTTGATAACCTGGGTCAATCTCCAACACTAGTAACTCTTGTGCCATCTTTATTCTTCCCTCCCCCTCACTCTTGGCATTTAATCCGTCACCACTTCCTGTCCACTAATTTTCATCCCAACTGCCACTAGCTTTGTCCGAGCTGCTGTTATATCTTGTCAAAGTGCACACAGTCCTAACTGGTGCAATTGCTTCTAGTCTATCTCCACTCTCCCTTCAATTCACCATCTATTCCATTAACCTGCCCCTTGTCAAAAATCCAGCTTTAACATCTCTGACTGCTTCAAGGAAAAAGAGCCTATCTTACCATTTTTGTAACTCAAGCACTTATCAAAATATCAGACACCTGGTAAATATCAGATAAGTGTTTGTTGAATAATTTGAAATCTGTGCCAATAGGAGTCAACCCTCCAGGGCATGAGAGGCACAGAATCTTCTTAGCTGGGCAAAGTCTTCTTGGGTATTATAACTAAAGTCAGACGAAACAGTCAATAGGAGTCCTGCATTTCTTTTAGCCCAGAGAGTCTTTATTTCAGAGGGCTAGTGAAATCTATGGAGTCTCTCCCCAGAAAAATACATTTTGCATATAATTTCTGGGAGTTTATGAGCTTCCTAAAACCTTCATCCATGGACCACCCCCTCTGTGATTTATGAATCCCAAGTGAATAACCCATGAATAGAATCAAATATTGCAGGCTCAAATTTTTATTTTAATTCCCTCTAGTTTGTGTTCCAGCTTCCTTTCCTTTGTCTGGATCTTTTTCATACTATCATCTAAGCATTCATATGACCCATACAGACTGGCTATGGTAATCACTGAAAGATGACTCCACCTACAAGAATATTCAGTTCCCAGAAAAGAAGATATTTCCAAGGATACTGTTGGTCTGTTGTTAGTAACAGTAGACAGCCATGGATTGCAGGTCTGTGATATAACAATGCTTTCTACTGAAATAGCTCCCCTTTCACCTCTGGGGCCCCATGTTTGCCTTTCAAGTTAGTTGCAAAGATGGGGAAATGGAAAAACCAGGAGGATGTAACTTAAGCTAAGTCACAAAGCAATTCATGGCACTGCTTAAAAGAAGCCCACACCTTCTGACGTCCAATCCAAACATTACTCTAAGACACGGCCACCTGCCCAGTATCCACCATGAAAAGTTTTTGCATTAGGCTTATCCAAGCCCTTGTGTGAAGTCGCCCTGAAAATAAATCTTCACAGCTCACAAAGCCAAGATACAAACAAATGGGAAAATATTGCCCATGGATATCAAAGATGAAGCTCACCTAAAGCTGAAAAGGAAAGACAAGAGAGAACTAGAGAGGGAGTGGTAACTGCACAATGGGTGTGAATACTTTGGTGGAGCGGAGAGTGAACTCCCGAGAAGGGCAATGGTGAACTACGTCATGATATTTCAGGATACTATATTTAGGCAGCACAGCAGTGAGTCTGAGCTAAACGCTTTTATTCCAAGATCATTTTCATCAAGAATGCACACAATTTAATAAGATAGGGAATGAGAAGCTTAGAAGGCTTCTGCATGTCAGTCAATCAATCAGAAAAGCAATTATCTGGGTACTATTTCCATAAGGCAGCTGTGCTAGGCACGGTACAGGCTGAACTGCTCATTAAAGCACCTGTCAGAGGGTCCCCATTCCTTACATAGTTGGCCACAAATGTGCCAAAATCCTGTATCTTTTTTGGTCCTGATTAGGAATTTTCAAAGGGAACAGAAATAAAACTACTTTGCTACATATGACGAAGAACAGTAATGTAATCAAGACTAATATAAAAACCCATTGATCTCGCCGTTGCTTTCAAGCAATAAAACCTAAGACTTCACTCCTTAATGATCTCTATCATTTGCAAAGGAACTCCCACGTACCATGTTCCAGAAGCACTTTCTGTGCGACTTTATCACAGTATTCCCCCTACTGTACTAAAAGCAAAGTCTCCATGTGTCTCTAGTTAGAATACAACCTTCAGGAGGGCAGGGCCAGGTTTTACGTGTTTCTAAATCGTCCCAGCTGGCACAGGGCCTCACCTGTACTGAGCACAGCAGGTCCTTGAATAATGTCCTATCATTCTTGATGAGAAAAAGAAAATCCATCCCTGGTCATGGACACCTTCTGGATGGAGTCTGCACGTTCTCCCCACGTCTGTGTGAGCTTCCTCCCACATCCCAATGATGTTCATGTTAGGTGAATTGGTGTGTCACATGGTCCCAGTGTGTGTGTGTGTGAGTGTGCCCTGTGATGGGATGGCGTTCTGTCCAGGATCGGTTCCCACTTTGCACCCTGAGCTGCCAGGATGGGCTCCTGCCACCCACAACCCTGAACTGGAATTAACTGGGTAAATAATTACCAGACTTGTTTTTATTAATCTTTCTTAAGTGTATGTATACACTTTATTTATTTATTTATTTCAATGTTTACTATCAGAAGGGTTTTGGTCTTTATTTAGAAGTTTGGTAATGTTTTTTGTGATCAGAAATATGCTGTAGGAGTTTAACTCTTGTTTTATCAATTAGCCTATGGTAAAAGTGGTTTCATTAGATGTCATTTTGCTTAAAGTTGCAGTTTCCAGGAACCTATTGCAGACATTAAGTGAGCACTTTCTGTGATAATCAGAGAATCACAAATGCTGACTATCTCTGACTATCTGAGTCATTTTCGCAGGTGGGAGAAGTAAGCTATGCTTTTCACTGTCTAGCATCCAGTCATTCTTGTGCCATCTTGATTAAGGAGGACAGGCTGCAGAAAGGTGCAATTATAGCAAGCTAATGATCCTGACGTCTATTGCTGTGGCCTAGTAGCACCAGGTTCTTTTCTAGAAAAAAAAAATGCTCCAACAGGAAGGTACAGTATTTTGATGGAAGCAATGCTTTAAAAAATTTTGCAGCTAATGCATTTTTCTCATTTCTAACATGGTTATTTGAATATGTTCCTGCTAAAAAAAAAATGCTCAGCTCCTCAGAGAAGCCTTCCCTGCCCATCTCACCTCAACAGCCCGCCCTCTCTTGATGTCCTTATCAAGTCCCTCATTGTTTCCCTGCTTGCATTTATGCTGCTTATTTGCTGCTTATCCTTTTATGGTCATTGGGCTTCATCAAGAGAATGTGGATCTCTGAGGGCACAGAACATGTCTGCCTTATACACATTTGTATCCACAGGTCTGACCAAGTGCCTGACACACAGGAAGTACATAATAAATACTAGTTGAATGAAATAAATGAAATTCTTGGAGATTGTACTTCCTAAATAATTTAGTAGAAGAATAGTTGGATGAGGTGCTCCGGATGAAAAAGAAGATGGTTTTCTTGGCCAAATGATTTTGAATAATGATTAATGTTATCTTCCCTGTGGAATACTCATATATCCAAAGCTCTGAACGCTCTTGCAAGAAAGAAACCATTGAATAGTTATTTAAATTGGTGTTTCCTAAACTAATATGACCAAGGGAGAAAGGAGTGTTTTAAAATAAATATCTAATAACATCCTGTAGAATGCATTCTAAAGAATCCACCTTGGGAAACAGCTTTAAGTGCTAAATAAGACCCCCGAGCTATCACCCCAGGGTGGTGGTAGATATTTTCCTGAATTTATAAGGCCAAAGACAGCTATTCTGATCACGCAGGGAACGAACAGAAGCTTATTCTCACTAACTGGTCACTCTCATTGACAACCTCTCCCACCTCCTGCCAATGTGGGTCTTCACCCCCTTTTAAATAGCTGCTATCACCATGTAGCATCACAGTGCGCTCAAAAGCATAGCCGGCTTCATACTGGGCCTACTTAAAATGGAAGCCTCCAAACAACTGGTTTCAACTCCAGATTAGTGCGGTTAACATAGGGTTAAATTTAAGATGACTTGTTTTTTATTTGAAATTTAATTATTAATTGACATCACTATTTTTAACTAAAAAGTAGTGTTTTACAAAAGCATCTCCCAGAGCCTTTCTTGAAATAAGTTACTCTCAACTGAGGCATCAGGATAATTCAGGTGTGTCTCACCATCATTTTTAGGTGTCAGGTAAATAATCTGTCACCCACAATTATTAAAGTACAGAATTTTAAGACTCACTTAAAAAAAATAGCTTTGTTTGAGTGCCATCCCTGTAACAGCGTCACTCGCCCTCACTGGCATTATAATATAGTTTCTTAAATGTAAGAGGGTAAGCTAGTTCTCCCTAAGATGATATGTCTGTGATATATGCCTATTACTAATATTCCATTAACAGTAGGGGTGATTTTTAATTGATTCCTGAGCAGAAACAAGAAAGAAAAAAGTGAAAAGGAATTGTGCAATGTGGGATGGTCCCTGACTGTGCACCCGACTTGTGCATGCCATCTGCCCTCTAGACCATGACGGAAAGCAACTCACAGAAAAAGTGAGCCTCATTAGTCCTTTTAATACATGCTTCAATTTAAATGAAAAAACATATTTTCATATAGCTTTTCACGATTCCAAGAACCGCACAAAGCAAGGTGAGCCGACGTGGTACTTAATGAAATTATTTATAGTTTTGAGTATATCTGGGGCAAGGGTGGTGACTCTGAACAGATTCCAAAAAATTGCCAATTCTACACGAAGAGCATTGCATCCAATAAACTGCTCCAGTTTAGCCAGAAAGCTACACAGAGCTGTTCTCTAAGTAGGAAATATAAATACGTGCTGCATTCACACGTATTTTAAACGCTCTGTTTGGTTTATAACAGCCTGTGTTGAGGGCGCAAAAGTGAAAGTCATCAACCACCAGTCTCCGGGGATCAAAGGTCAATGTTTCACAAACATTTAACAAATCACAACCGAAGTCTGGGAATCTTTGTGGAAGTGTGAAATGGATGAAAGATTCATGTCACCTCTAACTTCTGGCCAGGCATTCTTTGCGTTCACTTTTTAAAAAGTCCATTTCGATAACAAGGTAGAGTTGAAGGAAACCCTCCTGCTTATGGCACTTCCAAGGTGAAAATGAAAAATTCTGATAAAGCTCATGGCCTTGAGGAAAATCTCAAGTGGCTTATTGCCTTAGTTTTCTCTTATTTCACTTATTCATTATCAGACAGAATTGAAGGACAGATTCTGCCTGTTGCTCTATAGGCAAAATTCTATTCTCAGTGGAGACCATAGCTGGTGACTTGAGTATTTCACTACTCATTTATCTGTGTAGCCCTCAAGTTAATGGACTCAAGATCTGCAAAGCACATTCCATGGAAGAAGCCTGTACATCGGCTGATGGGATGTGTGGGCGTGCACGAATTATGCAAAGAGAAAAGTTGCTCTTCTGCATGCAATGAACCAAATTATCCCCATTTCTTTGCAGAAGTTTTTTTTTTTTTTTTGCCTCTTCTCTTCTTTTCACAGCTTGAATAATGTTTAGCTGAGATTTCAGGGTTTTTTGGTTTTTGGTAGGATCCAACAGTTGTGGGACGAGATCTCTGCCCTTCTAATATACATTTATCTTATGGCTATGGATGCCTTGTCACTGGCCTTGATTCCAGAGTAGGGTTCTTAAAGCCGGAAATGTTAAGACCAAAATAATGTCATTTAGTGTCTAGGGGGAGGTTACAAAGAGGATTAAAGGCAGGCAGGCAGGCAGGCAGGGTATATTAAATGAGTCCGTGACTAACAGGGTGTGACAGAAAAGGGTTTTATTCTTTTCAACAAAACAATTCCCTAGGACTGGGACCATTACTCCACTGTGCCTTTATCACCTTGGAATTTTTATGGTTATTTTTGATGAATTCACATTTTTGTAAGGGCTTTTTTGAAATGATGCCAGTTTTCAATTTTTAATTAAAGTCGTAAATAATCTTAATTCTGCCTTAAAAGGTTTATTGTTTCTTTCTCTTTTTTTTACTATTGCTGCCAGGCAAATATTTCAAATACCAAGTCCTGATGTGAGTGAGCAATTAGAATCCCTCCAAGGTCTAGTAACAACATTGTACCATGTAAATATTACACACTGATACAGCAGTGCAAGATCTGGAAATGTAGATTGACTGATTTCAGGTTTACTAGCAACAGCTTCTCCTGAGAGTAACATTTCCGTTTTTTTGTTGGATGGAGGAACTTTCATCATTTAATTTTTACAAATTAATCTATGACAGATTCATAAAGAATTTTTTAAATCTTCAGACAAAAAAGGTTAAAATTCAGAAAGTAAACAATCATAAACTTATCACTAAGGGCTGGGAAATGAAAGTCAACCAAATCCAATTCGACCATTTGCAGAAACAGAGTGAACATCAAAGGCTAACTCATCTGAGAGACAATACCTCATTTTAAATAAGACAAAATTAAGAGAACTCGGCAATATTTGACATGAGATTATAATACTAGTCCTTGAAGCTATATTCAATGTTATCTAGATTGCCTATTGAAGGCTGTCTGCAGATTGTCAGTAAAATTATATTTTGTAGTCTCAAGGTCTGTTTTTCTTTTTTCAATTAGTACTTCAAGAATCTTTCACACAATCAAAACTACTCTTCCTTTTATAAAGGCCGAAACGTACCATGTCTGAACAACAGAAACCATTAAGAATTCCTGAAAATAACCCGTTATATTTCCATACCTGTCAATCTAGGTTACCTTCTTAACTTGAACATCACATTGTTGCTTATTTGTCCAGATAGGGGACTTATACTTTTTCTGTCCATGACAGTTATTCTCCACGAAGCTACTGTCCAATGTTACTGACAGATTTGCTATTACAGTAAAGCCTCACACATTTGGAACAACACGGAGACAGAGAATGGTCCGACTTGGGAGAAAAACCTCTCATCTAGAAAGGTTTTTTTTTTTTTTTTAACAAATACAATTTATTACTTCAAATTGCTAAGATATATACATAGATAATGACAAAAACCATTAGACAGTGGTCCTGTTAAAAAGTAGTTAAGAGTATGCAACAGCAACAATGGTGCGTTATTTTAAGAAGATTAAACATCCTCCTTCCAACTTTATTTACATTATTAATTACCATGGCAGTTCCTTTGCTTTTCCGATATAAGAACATATCTAATCCATGCTAAATAATCATACATATCAATTTACTGGGATTCCAATTAAAGAGATTTAACTACGTTTCCAGCAAAAAATAAATAATTTTAACAATTGATTTACAAGAGTAGGTTTGTATGCAATTAAGAATAGCAATCAAATCCTTCTGACTGAGCATTTTTCCAACTCATAGGGAAGAGATCAAATTCTTTCCATGTATCTGCCCTTGGCTGGTATTATGCTAACACCTCTGATAGCAGAGAAAACTTAACAAAAAGACTACAGAACAGCTCCCGACAAAAAAGTGTTAAATCCCTATAAACCATGAAAGAATGCAAGATTTCTAACTAGAAGCCACAGTGACCTGAAAACCCTTTCCATGGGGTTCAATCACCTGAAATAAGTTGAGTCTTAAACTGCCCTTAAATTTGTTACAAAAGGGCCCTTAAATGAATCAGGTACCCATCTCAATACAAATGAAACACTCAAAATGCCAAGGTCAGCTCAACAAGTTTTCTGTCGTGGACAGAAGATACTCATTGGTCCAAAAATTTAAAAATTCCGTTATTAGGAAATGCCTTGAAAGGTAGTAAGCTTCCCATCTCTAGAAGTGTTCGAGCACAGTATGGCCAACAACTCACTAGAGATCTTGCACAGTTAGGACAGCAAGTCAGGTGGGCTGGCTGGTTGATCTTGAACATTTCTTCCAAATCTGAGATATTATAATTTTTATGAACTTTGAAACTGCATTAGTTCTTCATTGATGTCAAAAGGATTTTAGGTTCAATTCCTTTTGCAAATTTTCATAGACAGTGCCTATCAAGAAACCTGCTTTTTCTCTAAGATTAAAGAAAGGAATGCTGGCCCAGGCATGATGGCTCACCCCTGTAATCCTGGCACTTTGGGAGGCTGAGGTGGGAGGATCACTTGAGGCCAGGAGTTTGAGACCAGCCTCAGCAAGAGCGAGACTTTGTCTCTACAAAAAATAGAAAAATTAGCCAGCCGTGGTGGCGCACACTTGTAGTTCCAGCTACTTGGGAGGCTGATGCAGGAGGATTGCTTGAGCCAAGGAGTTTGAGGTTGCTGTGAGCTATAAAGATGCCTCTGCATTCTATCTAGCCGGGGTAACAGAGCAAGCCCCTACCTCAAAAAAAAAAAAAAAAAAAAATGTAAGGCATACTCTATCCTTACCTTAGAGATTCACCTACCTTCTTCATTAGAACTAAAATGATTTTAGTGAATTGATATTAACAAAACAAAATTTCTCTCCAGAAAGGTTTTTTGAGTTGTTGTTTTTCCCAATTCAATTTTCTGTAGCTATTTGGATTCAATTGCCAGAAAAGTCTCATTGTTACTTTCCAGGTTAGGTTGACTTTCACTAATTTTCTCTGCTTCCTATAATGCAAGCCTTCCCCAGAAATTAGCTGGCTATATCAGTTATGCAAACCATAGCCTTTTACTTCATGGGGGAGACATCCTGCCTCCAACAGTTTAAAGCATGTTACACCTTGAGAAGTATAAGAATTTCCAATGCCTTGCAGAAGCTCCAAGTACTGCAAGAGTAACTTAAAAGTACTTTTCCTGGCTGGAAAATTTTCTTTTAAAATTACCTTTTTCCTTGCTTGTTGATCTTTGGAAGAATGTGCCTTCACATGCTTTCTGAGGGAACTTGGGTCTGTGTAGCGTTTGGTACATCCTGGAATTTGACAAGCATAAGGTTTCTAAATAAGAAAGAAAGAAAGAAACAGCTGTGGTTAAATCATACAGGTAACTGGGGAAGGTTTTACTCAAAAGACTACTGGCTTTGGAGCATGAACTGGTACCAACTGACGGATATGCAATGGTGGGTAATACTCATGCATTTTAATTAGAAAGTCCAGTAACTGCATCATGGTAAAGAGAAGAGTAAACTTTCAACAAACAAAGAGATGGCCCATCCTTGATGATTTTGAAGAGATTGCTTGAGAGCGCACTTGTAACCACGAAATCTCTTGTGGCACTTTTTAATGTGGAAATCATCAGTAAGCATCTCCAGTCATACTTACAGTTATGTTTCCCTGAGAATAATCTTTGGTACTGTCAGAAACTAGTAAACACATATTCTGTAAGGGTTCAGGTAAAGAAGCTGTAGAAAAGTCCAGAAAAGACTGGGTATGTTTCAGAAGAAACCTGATTCAGAAAGAGAGAAGGAGAGAATTAAGGAGAGAAAATTAGTGTAAAGTGAGTAAGAGACAGTAGGTTTCAAACAGCAGACAGCCAGAGAAGCATTAATATTATTAGTTGCAGAGGAGTCCCACTGCTGAGCCTGAGTTACGTGAATAAGCTCTTGGCTCAGTGCGATGGGAACACAAATTTTGGCTATCCCAATTCCCTCATGCTCCGAGGCATGGAACTTAAGGCTCAGTCGAGGATCTTTTTTTATTTTTGTATCCCTGGTGCTTGGTACATAATAGTTAGGAATGAATGAATGAATGACAGCACCTCACACCCATTCAAATTTTAATACCTACTCCTATTGTTATAATAAAATTCATGTCAAGAGTTTGAGACTATGACTCTTGAGTTGTGAAACAAATCAAAATCTGTATACTTCAAGAATTGAAAAACTTAAAAAAAATCACAATATTAACTGTGTTTATCAGATGTATTAACAGTCACTGATCTACTAAGTATCTCATCAGCTAAGGTATTAGAACAGTGCCTATGTGATATGAAATGTGTCTCTAAAACAAGATTCTTGCTCTAGAAACCTGCTACACTATTCAAAAAAATTCAAATTTTTTTTTTTTTACTGTTTATATTTTGCTCCTGTTTCTGTTTTTATGTGCATGCTTATCATTTTGTTGACCAACAGGTATGTGGATTACACTATTTTCCTCACTGGAAGTCACATTTATGATTCACACTCCTTTTTTGTGTGTGCCATTTTTGATTCCAAGAACAGGGAAAATCATGAGTATATAATTTGACACACCCAATTTGGTCTTTTTTGGTTTTTTGTTGCCTGGGCTAGAGTGCAGTGGCATCATCATAGCTCCCTGCAACCTTAGACTCCTAGGCTCAATCGATTCTCCTGCCTCAGCCTCTGGAGTAGCTGGGAGTATAGGCATGCCAAAATGCCCAGCCAATTGTTTTATTTTTTGTAGAGATGGGGTCTCACCATGTTCCATGTTGCCCAGGCTGGTCTCAACCTCCTGGGCTCAAGTGATCCTCCTGGCTTAGCCTCCCAGGGTGCTGGGATTAAGGCACAAGAGATCCCACCTGGCTGACACACCCATTTTGAATTCTATATTTGATATCTGTTGTGTTCACTGACTGACTGACTGACTGACTGGTCAAATGAATCACCCAACAGCTCTTACGCTTCCAGGATGTGCTGGGCACTGTGTTCCCTATTAGGGATCTAACAGTGAACAATGGACGAACCAGGCTCTCAGTGCCTCATAGTTTTTATGAAATGGTGAGCCAATTATTGATTAAAGTCACTTGCCAATGAATTTTCATTGGGAATTTGGAGTTTGCATGGCTTTCTTGCACTAGCCTTCCCTACCTGCCCCAGCTTCAGGAGAATAACTAGCCAATATCTTTACTGGCAGTCCCATTGTGACAACATAAGTTTATATGTTTTGAGCAATAGAGGAGATGTTGCATGTAAAAAAGGCTTTATGATGACTATTAACATGTTACATACATCGATGCCCTTATTATTACAATAGTAGCTATGATTTGGGTTGGTAATGCCATTTTCTATTTGAATTTGAGATATTCTTGAAATCAGCTTGACTACACCTTCTTCCCCCTAGCTGGCCTTCACTCTGTTCCCTTGCTGTCAAGCCACCTGGGACCAGTATGCCACAACAGGAATGTCAGGTACCGGTCTAAGCAGTTTGCTGTACTGGTCATATTATATCCGATTATCTAAGCTTTAAATGGCATGCTGCATGTCATCCAATTATGTATTTTATTACTGTCCATTTGTACTATATAATTATGTCCCCTGTTTAGATATTAGGATGCTAATAGAGAAATGAATTAATAAAACTTTTCAGGAGTAGAATTATGAACTCAATAATCTTTATGGGAAAACCATTTTCACACGAGTAAAGAATCCACTTAGTTTAAGAAAGATTCTTTATCCAAAATTCTGACAGCATTAGCATAAGGAGTGCTTAATGAAAGGAAACAGGGACCTAAATTTAAATCATAAATTCTTCAGGCAACTACAGTTTGCTTTTTAAAACAAGTGTTTACTTTCTATATGATTTTAAAAAGAGCTCACCAATTTGTTAAATGTAGTAAAAATTTAAACAGGAGCTAGTTTGGAGCTTAAAAGAAAAATGATGGTTTTAAAAGATTTGATAGAGAAATAATTTTTTCAAAAAAAAGAAAAAACAAAAATAGCTGAGTTTTAAAATCTATTGCATTGAACTAATATGAAATTGTTATCTTAGCTTTCCACAAAAGTTTTTAAAATGATATTTTTTTAATTCCAAAATGATTTTTGAAAATGCTCTTAGTTTGATTAGCTAAAATTAGCTCTAAGCAAAGAAGGGTATTGTAGAACCATAACACTTAGCCTCACAATAGTTCTTTCCAACTACAGATAACTAGCTAGAGTAGAAGCAATTTCTCAAGACAATCTTGTCTCATAAATGTTCATTCTTCCATGATAAAGTTTAATGACAAATTGGAAAATTTATTGGATTCTACCAAGACCATTTTAGACACAACAAAATAGGGCATTTTAACATAATTTATTCTTTTTCCTTTTTTCTAACTTTAAAAACCCCATTATTCACCAAATTTATTCATTGAGTATTCTATTCTATTGGTCCTAAAATCACGGAATGCAGCTAAAGCAGAAAGGGTCCATTCTATGCCCATGTTACTCTAATTATATTTCAGATATTTACTAGGCAAACCCATCACATTTACGTATATTGGGAGATAATTCTGTTTAGAAAGGTTATGTGACATATAGCTAAAATGACTTCTATCAATATGACTAATAGAGACTAATATAAAATTTAATAAATATGTCAACTATAACATCAGAAGAATCTTAAATATGTATGAGAAGGTGTGTGGAAATAACAGTATCTTTTCAAAATTCAAACTCTGGTGTAGTTTAATAATAGATATCAGAATGTTAACACCGAAAAAGTACTGTCATGAATACATTATTTGCAAGAACGTGGGATAAGAGATCTGTGATGTGTTTAACACATTTATCCTGATGGCTTTGTTAAGTGAAGTGAAATTACACAGAGTCTACCTGGCCTCATGTAAGGAAAATGGCATCAAATCCCGAGAAAAGCAAAGGAGGGCTATCAACATAATTGAGAAAATAAGAGTCTTAGAAAAGGCATTTGGGAACGAGCAAAATGTTGCAGCATTAAGGGAGTTAAGGGTGTAATAATGAAAATCAATTGTTCTCATAGGGTTGATGTCAAAGGATATGGGGGCTGCTAACACTTAGGAAGCATGATGAAACGGAACCCTCGAGAAAGATTTGCTTTTTCCTTTTACGTTGCTTGAAGGTAAAAACACCAGGTGTTCTCTAAAGCAAAAGGCCAGATTCACTCTCAAAGACCATGCCAGCCGCAAAGTTCTTATGTTAAGAAGAAAAGAACCAGGGTAACAAAATATATAATAATGATAAAAACAAAAAAAACAATTCATATTTCTAACAATAGCATGCATTATCTACTTGATACTGGAATACTTATTTTAATGCCCAATCTCTAGCAGTCATTCTTTTACTATAATCTATTACATGACAGCCCCTAAACTGTTTTTACTTTGTACACAAAAGTGACCAAGTAACCCCTTTTGTCCCAGGAAGTTGTAATATTTAGGATAACCTGTGACTACAGAAAAATGGAACAGTTAAGCAGGGCCCCTTCTGGTCCTTCACTAGGTTCCGCTGCTGCCCTTGGCATTGTCCTTGTAACCTGCAGACCATAAAAGCAAACACTTTCCCCGTCCCACTATCAAGTGGGCACTTCCTGACACCAGGTTTTGGGCTGAAAACTGGAAAGCTCCTGCCGTTCTTACAGTGTCCAGATGTGTCCGCTGGTGTTTGGCACGGTCGCTGGAGTTACTGAATGCCTTCTGACAGCCTGGATGCTGGCACAAATACGGCTTCTCGCCCGTGTGGCTCCGCAGGTGGATCTTGAGATTTTCAAGCCTTGAAAAGGCCTTCTTGCAACCTTCAAACTGCAGAAAGAAAACAATTTTTGGTTGTTGAAAAGGACCTTGAGTGCTTGAGTCTGGGGGACAGGAAAAAAAAAATGTCCTTGGTGTGTACTTAGCCTAAAACAAAATAAAATCCAAACAGTAACAAACATTACTTCTATAAACATCCATACGTTTATGTGAGCTGCATTTTTCCACTGAATATACATGCCACTTTCTGTACCAGAATTGGGTCTCAAACTGATTTCTGTGATTACTTATGTCAGAGAAAATTCACTGTGAGCCATCTGGCTCAGTTAATAAAAATACAGTAATGTGTGTCTTAAAGAGTTATTAAAAAATTAACACACTTTTCCATTTCCAAATTGGTCTAAATTGAAGGAACTGGGAAGGAAGAAACTTTTTGACAACTAATAAACTAACAAAAAAAAAAAAATCAGAGTGATGTATAATAGGAGAATTGAAGATTCAAGAGTCCAGGATGAAAAAGGCATGTGTCCACTGGATCAATATAATCATAACATTCCTTAATATATTTGCAGAGTTTTTCCAACTCTCAAAAGAGTGACTATGTTAATATATATGGTAATGCTAACTAAGCCTCATGAGATAAAATTTTTAATGTGTCTTAAAAAAGGAAGCTGGAGGACAATTCATTACTGCTAAATCATTTTCCAAATAAAGTACTATAATAGTTTAATCTTTTTTATTTTTTAGAAATTTTGCTACCTAACGCATGGAGAAAAGAATTGAAAGTGAAAGACTGAAGATTTCAATAAACGCGTCATCGGTTTGTCAATAATATTTATTGATAGTAACATTTACTTAATGTCTTCTGTGGGCAAAATATCAGCTACTATTATAGGGTCAAAGTGATTCCAATCCTTGAAGTAACAATCTAATAAATAAAGTGTGCTAGAAAAAGCCTATAAGTGAAGCATAAAGGTGAGACGGGGATTTATCTTTTAACTCTCTGTTTGGTGCTAAGCCCCAGACTATTTATGTTACTTTGACATTTTTAATCCCATTTGACTTCCCACTGGAAGGGAAACTTAGAAACACGGAAAACCTACACAGAACATAGCTTAGTATGTTGAAAGCAATTAAGAAACCTTGCTTCTTAGAGATGTGGGGGGAGGTAGGAGTGGAATATGAGTGAATATAAGAATATAAGTTAAGAACGTAAGTTCCAGATGCTTTCCATTCAAAATTAGCAGGTATAACTTAACCTTGCTGCAAAAAATTTTATAAAACTCCTGGTTTCCCACCTACTTGTTACAATAGCTGGTGGAGGCCATTGTTCCTGAAGGAATGGTCCAGAGCTGGCCAGGTTTTGGTTACCGGAATTTTCATCTTTAAGTAAAGGATGAACTAAGTAGAAAGAATAATTAAACATGTCATAACTCCATCTATTTAAGTTGTCCAGATTTTGCATGCTGGAGTATTTTAAGAAATTTATGAAAGTTGCACTTATTTTTGATTGAGAGTTATACATGTTTCACAGACATATGTTGGTTTATTTCGATTTTGATATTTTGCTTAAAATAATTTTGGTGTTTTCCTGATTTCTATTTCACATAAAAATAAATTTAGCCCGAACAGAAGATGAATGCTGACGAAGCCAACTACTTTTTCAGCAGAGTGAAAGGCATATAATGCCATGTCTCTAGAGGGAGGGAGGAGCCAAGGGGCTCGTTTCTGCAGGTTTTCCAACGGGTCTCAAATTTGAGAATAAAGGGGCTCAAAATTACCCCCCAATTCATAGCTAAGAGGCCTCCGCTGACCAAACTTCTGTTTTTAAGGTTCTCTCTGAATGACGACTCAGAGCAAACTTTTGGAGCTCAGTTTATTTTACTTGGAATCACCTGGGGGACCACACTTAGGTCTGAAACGAGCTTGTGGTTTTGGACACGCCAAGTCTGTAGCCCAGTTCCTAGCAAGGCTCTTTTGTAGGGTGGATTCCGTCCTGGGGCCGGCTCCAGGGGTGCAAGACCCGACCTGGGTAGCCTCAGTATCCACCCTTTCCACAGTCGCCTCAGATCTCGGTCAGAGAGAAAGCTGCATTGTTTCCGCACCTGCGTGGGAGTGGAGAACTACTTTTGAATAGATTAATAAGCTGTCTGTGAGAACCAGATAAAACAAGACCCTGGTCTACCATAAAGCGATTAGAGGAATCCCAGGCATAGCCTAGACTAATTCAAACTGTCCACTTGGTCAGACATAGGCTACCTGTAGAATGGCGTTTCCAAAGTCTTTCCAGTTAGATGTCCAGTACACAACTGATTGCTATTATTGCTGTTACCAGAAGCAATAATCAAAGACCAAAGGGCTCACTGCATTCCAAGCAAATCAGTGAAAAATGAACATTTCGGAACATTCAGACCGGTTAAAAAACTTTCTTCATAGAGGTATTTATTCTTGCAGCATGTTTATCTGATACTTTTGTAAATCTAGAGTTATTCTGGAATCAAGAGTTATTCAATTTCAAATAAATGCGGCGTATTACAATGTAGATTTTGGAGAGAGAAGTCAAGAGGAAAAATACATGAGAACAATTAAGATGGATACATATAAGAGTTTATAATTAAATAAAAAGAGACATAATGAAGTCTGTTTTCTTATAAAATGCATGAGGGTTAGCATCCAATGTTTTGCTTGACATTTGATCTTAAGTGTCTAGTGCAGATGTTGCTACCAAATAGTAAGTACTTAATTAACAATTCCTGAGTAAATGGACAAACGAATGAATGCCCAGGAGCTACATTTTTAAAAGACCTGTACCAGTTACTGCTTAGGCTAAGGTCTTCTTTTTTTTTTCCAGTTTTATTTTAAATTTGAAAATATTAAGGGGGTACAAATGTTTTTTGTCACATGGATACCTTTTTTAAATAGTAAGGATGGAGGAAATTATGAACACCCAGACCAAACATGACAACAAAAAAGATTATCTGTAAAATGGCAAAATCCAGCTGATATCAGATGTTTCCTTTGTAACACGAAAGGCCAGAAGACAACAGAATAATATTATAGTATTTTCAGGGGAAAAGATTAAAAGTGAGGGTTTGACCTCACTGAGTTGTATGAACTAAGGTAGGAGAAAGGCAACTTCCTGCATGCAGGAGCTCACAGTATACAAAACACTCACTCACTCTTGTTAAATTCACTTGAAGAAATCATGAATGCAAGACCAGTAAAATCAAGCACTAAAGGATTAACAGATCACTTGGTGGGGGACCTAACACTCAACTCATCACAGGAGTGTGGAGGACACCACACCTAAATGAACATGTCACCCTGACAATTCTGCAAGACGAGGAAGGAGGCGCTGTTCATTTCTCTAATGGCATCTGGATGAAACTTGAAAGCGAACAACTTTATAATGAATCATTATCATTCATTATGGGAATAACCCTGTAATTCAGCGTAAGAATTTCCTTTCCCTCAGGCAGTTTTACCCTGAGATTTATAAGTTCAATTAAATGCAAATGCATTAAAAATAAACTAACATTTAGGTAGGCTTATAAAAAAGTTGTTACAAAATATATCAAAACTAGATTCTTTCAGTCTGGACAAAGGGACGCCTTTAATCTTTCTTTTTATTTTTTTCATGTTTTCCAAATCTTTACTGAGCACGTCTCACCTTGTAAACGAACATCTAAGCTCAGGAAAGCAAGGACCATTAGCAGTATTTCCTTGGGTTTGGCCAGATGCTTTCTCACCACAGTTCCTAAAGTGCAAGTTAATTCTGAGATCTAAGGTCAAAATTGTCAACTGACTGCCGTGTCACTGCCACTGACCAACTCCTACGCGAAAGTGACCAATATCCTATTCTCAGGTCCTATACTTCCTGCACAGGCTGTGGAACCATGAACCCAGGACCCAGGGACACACAACTGGATCAGCAGGCCAGAGTTTGCCTGAGGTTCAAAAACAAACCATTTACAGGAAGACAAAAGAACAACAACAAACAAACTCTCAGAATCCAAGGGGGCAGCAGAAGGAGGAAGAATAGAATATAAGAGAGACAAAGGCAGGGTGATAATTTGGGGCACAGTGGCAGAAAAGGGGCCCCATGTTCATTCAGTATTTATTCTATGCCAAGCTTCTTACTAGGAATTTCCCCCTATATTAGTAATTTTATCTAAGTATTATTTTTTTCCCCCAGCAAAGACTGAGTAAGACCATGGGCATGGCACTCGTGTCTTAGGCACCAGGAGGAACAAGATGAATAAAACTCATACTTCACTCACGTGAGGGTCAATGCGTATGGCTGGGCAGGTTAAATACTGATGTACCCCTAAGCTGTGGTTCTCAAAGACACGGTTCCTAAGCCAGTGGCATCAGTATCGCCCAGCAATGTGTCAGAAATAGAAATTCTGACTCCACCCCAGACCTATAGAATCAGAAGCCTGGGAGTGGGACACAGTCACCTGACAGCTAACGAGTCCTCCAGGGCCACACTGCGGTGCGAATGGGAGAGTTAGCGAATGACGTTCACGGTGTAATCGTTGTCCACTTTCTGACAAACATCTTCTGACACTGTAAAGCGTTTTGCAGAATTTACCCAATTCTAACTCACCCAAGAGTCATGTGGGCTAGCCCTGCAGCAGCTATGCTAGGACTGGAAAGGAACGTCTTCATTCCGGAGTAGGGCAGGGTTATCTCTGTTCACACAACAAATAGGACAAAATCCTGGAATGCCAATCTCTTACCAGAGACTCTAAATTCCCACTTTTTAATTTGCTACCGGGCAGATGTCTGGTTGGAAATAGGGGTGCCCACAAGTTCCCTCAGTGGCCTCCCGACCAACAGAACACCCCACATTCCTAAGCCCGGCGCACTCCCATGGAGGAGCAGCGCTGATGGGGAGCCAGAGCTTTTCATCTGCACATTTCAGTGGTTTTACAGACACGGATGAAAACAGTGCATGAAACCATAAGTGACAGAACTTTCAATCTCATGGGTTTTGAAAATACAGCACTGCATGAAGCCTCACTCTGAGAAAAATCTCTTTAACTCCGAGGCTGTTTTCAAGTAACAAACTCTAATTAGAAAGTTTAAGTTGCCTCAAACCTAAAGAACCTCAGCTTGCACCACTTTGCTAATTTAGAAGATTATTTCATATTTAAAAGAATCACAACTGGACTGTAATCACCATCTCTATATATTGGCTTGATTACGGATTGTTGACATTAAGTGGCATTAAGATGACCTTTGAAATATTACTTTCCCTTTCTATTAGAGGCTTTTGTGTAAGGTTCTAAAAATGAAAGGCTCATTAGACACCATTAAAATGGGACTTATTCCATATGTGTAACCAATAATTAAGTAGAATATTCCTCCCTCCCCTAATCAGCTACTTAGAGAGCTGAGAAGCATAAGTTCGTATTCAAAGCAGTAGTAACGGCAAACCTTTCCTGATCAGGTTTCCATACCACTGCTAATGTCAACAAAACCCAAACAGAAAGGAGACTATGATGCTGGACACGCTTTAGAAAAATATACATTTGATTTCAATTAAGGCTCAGTGTTTACGACCCTTGGAGGTATACGATTTTACAATTTCATCAGTCAAGACTAATCAATCCGGTTAGTGATGGCTGACGCTGTGATACACAGCAAGAACTGACTGAGGGATTATATCCCGGTCCCCATCTCCACACACAGCCCAAAGACAGCAGAGAAGAAAGGCATGGCTGGGAGTGTCCGTGACTATTTCTAACATGGTAGATACAATCAAGGTGACTTCCATAGTAAGCCCAAGAGTTCAGGTCCACTTTTATCAAGCTCATACCTCCAAAGGGTGTAAATGAAAGGCTGCTTCTTCTGTGACTCAGAAAGAGATGGATGAAGGAACAGCTGAGGGCCACCTTACACACCTGAGAAGGTGAGAAATGTGACACATGTATTCAGCTGGGATTTAGTTCTGGAAGTTTCCTTCTAGAGCAGTGCTTCCCAGCTGTATATGCCTGTCAATCACCTGGGGGTCTTATTAAAATGCAAACCCTGATTTAGTAAGCCTGGGTGGGGCCTGAGAGCCTGCATTCCTAACAATCTCCCAGGTGATACTTCTAGATGTCGAATGTTTGAAGATTACACTTTGAGAAACAATGTTCTGGGGATCATTAAATGATCCTTATGTTGAAAACGTACAGTTTGGTGGGATTTTTAAAAGAAAAAATAAAAAACAAAATAACTAGAAGAAAGGATAAAAGAATTTAAAAAGGGCTATATTTGCCTTTGATGAACCGAACTGTGGCAGCTTCAATCTTAGGGTATGAAACAATAAAATCTAATTTTAAAATTTAATTGGTAAGATAACAGAAAAAAAAATGCAGAAAGGTCAGAGGGAAAAAAAAAAAAGGACAGGGTCAAAACAGAAAGAGTGCAGAAACACACTGGGGCCATCTGATCTTTCTTCTCCTTCAGTCAACTTCCCACTCAGACACATAACTCGCTCCTCACTCTGTGCCACTCCGGTTTCTGTCTCCACTGCACGCTTACTAGTGCTGGCTGCTCCAGCAAATCTCAATATTTACCACATCAGCTTGCAGAAAGCGTTACACAAAGGGAGAAAAAGAAAATAATGCAAATGTTTAGAAGCTTTTAAAAAGTAACTAGTTCATAAATCCATTACACTGAATAATACAGAATTCCTTCTGTTCCTTGTGTCATTCAGACTAAGATTTAGCCTATTAAGTACGGAATGTCCGATTTCCTTAAGTACTGAGTTTGACAGTTGATATCTCTGACGTTTCATTTGACACTTCTTGTTTTATTTTTATTGTGAAGGTACATCCTCAGTCTTGCAATCTCAGGTTTTGGCTTGTGATTATCTTTCAAAAAATTTTTAGAGCAATTTTTGTGAAACCATGGATAAGTAAAACATTCACATTATTTTCTAATATGAGTTCTGTCCTGGAACCAATGCAGTGCAGACTATCAACAAAGTGTTTGGGAAGGATGTGGCTAATGAACACCACAGTATGTCGATGGTTTGAGAAGTTCTGTTCTGGTGATTTAATCTTGAAAATAAGCCACGTGGGCGATCTGAGACCAAGGTGTATACTGATGAGCTGAAAGCTGTAGTGGAAGCGAATCCATCTCAACCTACCCAGGAATTAGCAGCAAGGTTTGAAGTTACTATTCCAACAATATTGGACCATTTGAAACAAATGGGCAAGGTACAGCAGCTGGATAGATGGGTTCCACATGAATTAAATGAGAATCAGAAGAGAAATCACCTCAAAGCTTGCCTTTCTTTGCTGTCATGACATAAAGGTGAACCATTTCTAGACCGTATTGTTACGTATAATGAAAAATGGATTCTTTTTGATAATCGCAAGCATTCAGCACAATGGTTGGATAAAGATGAAGTGCTGAAACACAGTAACCCAAAACCGAATATTCATCCAAAAAAGCTAATGGTGTCTGTCTGCTGGTCCAGCACTGGTATTATCCACTACAGCTTCATGAAACCTGGTCAATCAATTACAGCAGGTGTCTACTGCAACCAATTAGATGAAAATGCTTGTGATTAAGCAACCAAGATTGGTTGATAGAGGCAGGCCAATCCTCTTGTGAGGCAATGCTCAACCACATGTTGCACAAAAAGTCCTGCTCAAATTACAGAAGCTCGACTTGGAAACTCTCTGTCATCATCCACTGTATTCACCAGACCTTGCACCAACTGACTACCATCTACCAGGTTTTGGACCACTTCTTGCAAGGAAAAATATTCAATTCTCAAGAAGCTGTGGAAAACGTCTTTCTCAATTTCATAGCCACTCGCTCTCCAGGCTTCTTCGCTGGCTGGTATAAACAAGCTACTGTTAAGATGGCAAAACTGTGTTGTGCCTAGTTAAGCACATACTTTGATTAATTATACTACTTCCTGTTTGAGATATAATAAACTACACTTTTGAGTCGAAATTGTACATTTCCTATATAATGACCTAATAATTCCACGAGGACAGAGAACTTGTGTGCATTTGTTCTTGCTTTGTGATTTTACTTATTTTGCAGTCAAATGACCTTCTCCCTCCATAATAGAACATTGGACCCAGGAGCTTCTGTTGTCTCCTTGTGGTTGCTAAAAGGTAACATCTGATTTTATAACATTTCAAAGGTTCTATACCAAGAATAATAGTAGCCTTATTGGAAAATTATTTACAGTCATGATAGGGTTATACCTGGTTAATCTGAAAGTCCTCTTAACTCCAGGGAAATCAGGGCAACCCAAATTGAGTTTACAAAGGTTCTAAGTATCTAAATAGATTTGCACTTGCATTTCCTACAATAACCATCAAAGTTTTCCTGCCCCTGTGTTTGGCTGGGCAGACTAAGGGGGTAAGAGACTATGACACTTTGGTCTCAATGAGTCAACCAATTTAGTGTGTACTACTCATCTGGCATTCTGAAGTGGCCTACAGTCCTCATTTATCCAGATTTTCTGGAACTATTAAAAATTTTATAGAATTAATATAAAACTTTTTCTGTAATGTTTTCCTAAACTATAGTAAAGAGATTCCAGTTACTGTGTTTTTCCCTGTTATTCTGGTGTACAAAATGAATCAATTAACTAGCTCATAAATACAACTTCCTGGCTTGTTGTGCTTCTTGTTTTTGATTAAGAAATCTGTATAAAATGAAGGTCATATAGGCAGTATTACGTGTTTCTTAATGGTTTAAGAGAACTCGTTGTTTTTTAACATTTTGGGCCCGGGTAGTCACTGATCCTTAAAAGGGTCTTTTAAATGAAGTGGCGAAATAAATGAGAGTTCAGCTTAAAAAATGAAAATGGAAAAACTGTTTTCAAGAAGCCATATGACAATGTAGAGAGAAATACGTTATTTCTGTGCCAACATTTTAACCATGTTAAATTTTTATGGAAATTATCAAGTGTCTGGTTTATAACAATTGAAAGGATTTGAGGACAAATGTAACCTCATCATGAGCATTATATTCACAACCAGAAAAAGAATATTCCACAGGGCAACACTGATATTTAAGATGTATCATATGGCTCTCTCCAGCTATTCGACAAATATAAGGTATCGTATATTATTCATGTTGTATCAATACAATGCCAGCAAACTACAATTTCAAGCAAATAATTATTTCTGTGAGAGGGTAAATAATGGAAAATTGGTTGTCTGGGGGTTATATAAACATAATAGTAAGTTTTTGTTGCTGTTGTTTATTAGCAATCATTTCATGCAGTCTGTGAATAAATATCCATAAGAGCATGTATACTTCAGGGGTTGACAGTCAACCTCCTTTCAGCTATCACCAAAGCACAAAGGATCAGTAGCCACACATGACCACCATGCTTTGCCTACTGCCTTGCTAGCACGTGGAGATATACTAATTGGATTGTCTGTTTCCCCCACTAGGCTGTGAGCTTTATGAGGACAAGGTACTGAGTCTTACTAATACTTTTATTGCCAGCACTAGGTACAGTGCTTGGCATATACTCAAGTGATCGTAGATTATTTGCTAAATAAATGCTAAACGAAATGGAGAGAATGAACTCTTTGTAAGAAAGCATATTGATTTCCTAGACTTCCCTGTGTAGTAAGCTCATTAAGGCCTTTTAATTAGGCAGGGCTAGTTACTGCGCCTGATGACATCAAATGGTCAACATCGCAAAAGCTATAAAATGTATTTATGGGTTTTAGATGCTGTATTTTAATGTCCTATAGAACTACTGTAAAATGCATGTTTCATCGTTTTAATATTTAACCATGTGGGGAAAATACCAATAACATATGGTTGTATTTTTGTGTGTGTGTGGATGTGATAATAACTTCTTTATTGATGTTCTGAGAAATTTGTAGCAATACTGATGAAGTGAATGAGCTGTTTTCCTACCACACCCTTTTCCAAATTTGAGCTAAACACACAGATCTACTGGGAGCATGTTATTAGCAATAATTCAAGGCACATAAATGTGTGCCTTCTTCGTACATAAAGGAAAAGAAACTTTTAAACTGCCCTTTAAAAGCTGAGCTAATATGCTCCCAAATATGCCAGGAAAGAGCCTCTCATCAGAGTTTCTCATGCAAAGAAAAAAGATCGTTGCGACCTTGCCCTGAATTGCCCTGAGTGAAGTATCCCCAAAGAGCAGGTCAAGCAATTTCCCATGATGCCATGCCTCTGTCAACCATCCTACGGCCAATCTCTCTGAGAGGGAGGAAGAGACTCCAATCCCATGTCCCAGGTTACAAGTATGCTTAGCTACAGAGTTTGTGTTCAAAGCACAGGGGCTGTAGAAAGATCTTGGCTCTGTCTTCCCTGTTGGCAGTGAACTTGGCTGCCCAGTAATTAATTGTCTTTGACTACAAAGATGAGAATTGCCACTGCTTGCCTTCAGTTTTATTAAGAATTGGCATGGTTGGTTTAACAGAGCTAAGCAATATATTTATTTACTATGGTGTTTCCCAAAATGATTGCTGAATTCTGTCATCTCTTGACTGAGAAACTGTTTGTGGGTTGCAACAGAATGTATGCTAACATACATACAGCAACACAAACCTCCAAGACAAACTGTTTAAGTCAATTTGCTTATCATATAGGCACATAGGTGCAAATATGTGCATATGCATTTGGGGGTACAGCCATGGGCACACACTTAACACTTGCACACATAACCCACACAGATTCTGTAATAAATGTGTGTGTTTAAGATCTGTGTGCAGGGGTGTAGAAGCAGCATGAATTTGCCAAGAGAGAAAAGGAAATTCACACACGAAGAGAATAATTTACCATAAATTGGCCCACACTGAGTTGATTCCAAAAAATGGAGTGCAAGATGCCAAATTTTTAATGGCTCTTGCTATTCCAGATCTGGCCCTGACAAGCTTTGGAAGAGATGCAAGTGGGCAGGAAAGATGGGATTAAAAAATTATATCTTAAGCCTTTTCACTTTCAAATGTAAAATTTCCACCACTGTGACAGGCGGAAAGAAAGTGGCAGGGATATTTTCCTGACACTGTGCTTTTCTCAACAACAAAAAAAGCCCATTGATTTCCATTATGCATTGCTCAAATTCTGTACTTCTTGTTAAAAGTCATCTGCAACCGGTTGCTTAGAAAAGGAGGATACGAAAATAAGGGGACCCAAAAGCTTGCATTAGCCCTGGAGGCCATTACAAAGGGATGACCCGGGAGTGTTGCTTACTCAACGACTGACAATCTTTTGTGACAGCCCGCACTGGTTCCTCAAAACCACTCACTGGCTTGCTTCCAAAATGCATCACCTCCAGTTCTTTTTCTTTCAAGACTGAGCTTTTCTGCATGGCTCTCCCATCACAAGCCTGACTGGTACATACATCGCAGGTGCTCCGAAAACCCTTTATTCTTTCCACTTGCTCTTTTCCTTCCTTGTTCTGATTTTAAAAACTACTCTATCCCATATCCGAACAACTTCCTTTCTTGGTTATGGAGGGAATCTCTCTAACACCTTGCCCCTTCTTCCCACACGTCCTGCTTCCTACATGTTCGCTCACAGGCAAGAGGCTGTCATTAAATCCATTAACTCTTTCCAATGACGATCTTTTAGGTTTTGAGACCCGCAGGATATTCAATCACTGTCACACATGCACTGAACTCTGATCCCTGTAATTCTTATGAAAATACTGTGGCTAAGAATTGTAACCTCAATCCTCTTGAATATTCTACTTAAGGCAACCTCCACCCTACCCCCTCTCTCTGGAACTTGACTCCATTTTTAACAAGAATGATATAGGTCTATGAAAAATCCCACCTAAAACTGTAAAGTCTGGGGTAGATGTGGACATTTCATCATCTCGAATATTTTCAATTTGATGAGAATATTGGTCTAATTATTTAGAGTAGTTGGCCTTTGCACCAAATTTAAACTACTACTGTTTCTTATAATCCAAAGAAGTGAAAGAATGAGTAAGATGAGTTGTTTCCAAGATACGTTTTTTCCCTTATTTCCTTGTCATTTTACAGAGCCAACAATCCTGGCAGGAAAATATTTAGCACACAGTAAATCTTAATGGATGATGATGATAATGTCTAACATTTATCCATTAAGTATTCAAAATATCCACTATTATTGTTCCCATTTTACAAGTGAAGGGAATTGAGGTCCAGAGAGGCCAAAGTCACAGAGCCAGTAGGTGGCAGAGCCCCAACTGGAATCATGGCCTCTGGCTCAGGTATTTAACCAAGTATTCCCTCCATGCAACTCCAAGGGAATGTTAATTCTCAAGAGGTCAAGGAGATACAGAAAGAAACATGTCTTGGAAGGAATCTAGTTGTACTCTTTCTTTTTTTCCTCTTACAAAGTAAAAAATATTAATAATTTAAATTTACAAGGGCCAACTATCCTAAATTATACCAATCATTCTCGTCAGCGTCTGAGCACAGAGTTCAGCCATGAGCAATGACTAGAAAGTACTATGAGCCTTATGCTCTTGGCATAGTCTTCCTTTTAACTAACATACACTTCCCAAATTTGAAAAAAATATGGTATGCATCTGTGAGCCACTCAGAAACGGGCTGTTGAGAAAAAAATGCAAAGTGATACTGGCATAATATGAGAGCCAACATGACAATTCTAGAAAGACCTCAACTGTTTGCACACTCAGCCAAAACCATAAAATACCTTATAGCAAAAGCCCTTCTCATTTTATCAGTGTAAGATCCTGAACTTTACTACCAACTTACCAATAGTGACAAAACTTGTCTTTCCTTACACGCACACATAGCTAAGACTTTCTTCAAAGTAACTTCACTAACAGAGAAAAGTTCCCATAATCCAATAGGTGCCTAATACATATAAGGTGCTCAATAACCGGTTTTTTTAAATGATTAATTGATTGAATATTTGTCTAAATATTTGTTTTAGCACTTCCAATTCCATTTGAGGCAGAATTCTGCAAGAAAGAGAAAAATAGTTCACTTTACCATTTCCCATTGTTGGATAAAAGAATCCAACCTGCATCATATCCGAAGACACATGGCTATCTATTGTTAAACTTGACCTAGAACTCTCCTCTGAGCTCCAGGCCTACTGAATATCTCCACACTAAAGGCTCATGGGCACCTCAAAGGACATATTACAACATTTAACAATGACCTTGTCCCCCAGAGTCTTCACTCCCCGGTCTCTGTTCACCCAGCAATGCAGCCCCAAAGCCTGGCAAGTCATCCTTGACAACTGCCTCTCCCACATACCCACCTCTCATCTCCAAGTCCTCAAGTCTCTCTCAAACATGAATACTTCTCTCCATCAACATCTGACCTTCCCAAAGCTAAGCCATCCTCTCTCACCTGGTCTAGTTCATGATCTCCTCATGGGTCTCCTCCATCCACTCTTGTCCCCACCCACCATCCGGTCTCCACACTGTTGCCGCAGTAATGTTTTGAAGACTGGAAATCTAATCACATCACTCCTCTGTGTCAAATTCTTCAAAGCTTTCCCATGGGCCCTCAGATAAAGGCCAAAGCCTCACCATGGCTCACAAGGTCTGGCTTGATGTGGTTCCTGACTACTTCTCCAACCTCATCCTGACTCCCCTTCCTTCCCCCTCATTCCCTGAGCTTCAGTTTCTCAAAGGTACCACGCCCCTTTTCACCTCAGGACATTTGCACATGCTATTTCCTTTGCTTGGAAAAATGTTTTCCTCCTATTTGCCTGGTTAAATCCCATGCATCTTTTAGAGCTTAGATGAAGCATTTTTTTTTTTCGTTTCAGGAATGCATTCTCTGTCCAAGGTTAGGTTTAGTCTCTTACATATATGCCTTTATAACATCCTCATGGAATGTGAGCACCATTAGCACAGGGACACAGGCTTGTCCTTTTCATGATGCAGTAGTTTGTATAATAAGTACCCAATGCAGATTTGTTGAATAGTGGACAAAAGAGGTATTAAAAATGAAAATACAAGTTATTCATTTCTAAATGCTTTCTTTCTCTCCTTTTCTCCCTCTCTTTCTCTTTTTAAAACCATGCTTCTAGGGCTTACAATCCACTCAGAATAACTGTACACTCACATGAACAGTACTTGTTCTAACAAACAATGGGGAATAATAAAAGATGAGAAGAACTTAAAGAAGATACCCTCAGGTCTGGAGACAAAAAGTGTTTGTGAAACCCTCTGTAATTTCTAAGTGCTACACAAAATGCATGTTTTCTAGATTCCAACTGCACACACAGAAACAACTCACTTTGACAAAGTTATCCACCAGGGAGACGAATAAATAGCTTCACTAAATACATATGGTACAATTACACCCAGCAATAAGTGACAATAGGTCTTGCTTTATAGTAATTTAGAAATTCAAAGCCCAATTATTTCAGCTGCTCAGTAAATAATACTGAAAAGACATGGTAGTAAAGCAACTTAAGAACATACTGTATTAGTAAACGCTAGCAATCTCTTTATGATCCACAGAGCCACTTCTTTTTCTCCTGAAGGAAAGAAAGCTTTTTGTAAATTAAGAAAGAAAAAAAGAAAGAAAGAAAAAGAAAGCCATCCATGAGCTACAGCCAAGAACAAAATGAAAGCAGGGAGTACTCCTTTTGATCTTTCAAGAGTAGTATTTAGTTAAAGAATGTATGCTGGACTAAAAAACACGACCAGAAACATGAGTGCTTGCGACCTGAAAAATGCGGTCATTGGCAGCTGGTCTTTTAAAAATATATTTATAAGGAAAAAAAAAAATGCACCTGTCTCCATAGCTCCAAATTTCAGGGTGAACTGACACTGACTTTAATGAAAGGGGTCAGTTTCAGACTTCTTTTCAGAATGCAGAAGCACTGCAAGTAATTGGTATAATTAGCAGTTTAGATATGCAAATCAAATTCAAACTTGAAATGACTGAGATGGAAAAGCAACCTCAACAGGGGAAAGAGGAGAGAGAAACAGAGGGAGAAGCATGGGGGGAAAAAAACAAAAAACAAAAACACCCTGGCCTTTCTGGATGATTTGAGGTTAGCTAAAGACACAGTAAAGACAGATCTGGGACCTGGCTGGCTGCTCACTGGCGCTATAACTGAGCCTTAAGACAGTCATGGCGACAAAGAGGGGGAAAACCAGAAGCTGCCTAGCCACAGGTCCACCCAGACCAAGGGAATTTAGAGAAAAACAATCAACAAGGAAGATCTGGAAATAATGCCCTATTTTAAAGCTTTTGCTTGCATGCTCCCTGGACTTGTGCTGTTTATTATTTTTTTAATTTGAGCAAACCATGTAAGCTTTTGATACCTCAAAAATAATATCATATGGCCAATAAAAATGTTTGTTTAGGGGAAAAAAGTTGGTTTAATAAGGTCGGTTTCCTTCTTAGCCACCTTACTACTGGGAAATCATAACCCACCCTCACCGCCCTTCTGCCTACTTGTGGCCTATTTGAACCAAAAGCCTCCAAAAGGCAGCACCTCCCAGGGGATGCCCGGCATTCTCCGATCTTCTAGACCAGACCTGACCAGGCTCATCCAATTTGCACTTTCTTTGCACACTGTATTTTTCCTTCCTAATTTTTCACCCAGCTGCCATTAAATAAACATGTCAGTAATCATCTGCCTAATGGCTCTCTCCTGAGTTCCACCTCTATCTTATTCATCCCTCTATTTTCAGAGCCTAGCACCGTGCCTGGACCTTGTCAGGTGTTTAATGCATGAAAATGACTAATTCTGTGATTGATGAGTAATAGTGGGTCATATTATCCAAATGTCCAAGCTACTTTCTGGAACATCATTTATTCACTGATCAAAAGTCAATTACTGAGAGTTTATCAAGCAATTATTGTGTGGAGACAATGCATAAGACCTGGAACAATGATATACCAGATGGTATGCTAGGGCAGTGGTTCTTGGACTTTAACTCCTTGGGAGCTCCTTATAAAGCAGACTCTGATTCGGCAGGTCTGGGGTAGGGCTTAGATTCTACATTTCTAAAAAAATCTCTAAGAGGTGCTGACACAGCTGGTCCTCAGGCCACACTTTATAGTAAAGTCCTAGAGGACCTAATGGACAACCCTAACACAGTTTTCCCCCATGTGAATTTCATTTATTTTTCATGTAAAAAAATTATATAGTGATTGTTACCTAGGTGTTTCAGATATTCACATAGATGTCTTCTTGGTCTGATGAAAAGTCACCATTTCTTGGTTTTTCTGGGATTTAGGGGTCTGTGGTGAATTTTGCCTCTCATCAGAAAATTTAGCCATGTCTTTAACACTCCAATGAGAGATTCACTTGCATCAAGGGGATTTGGCCAGAGAAAAAAATGAACTTAAATTTTGTATAGGGCATCTTTTTTATGATAAAATCTTTCAAGAATATTTGTCTTTTTAAATAATATCCAGAGGGTCCTCTTCCTATCAGGATTTCTTTCCATTTATGTGATCAATATTGCACAGATCTTTCTCTCCAACAGTTTCCAAGCCATTGTGGATAGCCTAAAATGGGCCGATGGGTATTGATATTTTGTTCTTTACCCCAACTGCCATATCTCCTAATATTCAATGATTCCTTTGTACAGTGAGGCTTTGAGTTGTTTCCTCAAACAATGACACAGTAACGTATAGATGTTTTCTGCAGGCAGTATCCGAGTATCTCTTTGTATGAATGGTCTTGCTTCATACCACAATGCAAAGAGCTGATCCATGTGTAATGACTTTTCTATGGATTAAAAGTAAGCAGTTTAAAATATCTTTTTGATAACAATTATTTTGCTAGTACTTGCTCTTGGCTCTCCTGGAGGAATACTGCCAATGATAATTAGATTCGCTCATTATCCCTCCTCCACCTCATACACACGCAGGCACACACGCATGCAAACACACATGCATTTGCTGAAAAAGTCAACACGTAGTTTTATGTCTGCAGTATACCAATCAACATATCAAAATCCAAATTTAGAAGCCTAATTCACAATACCACTTTTTTTTCCTCCTTTTTTCTCCTCCTCACTTGGAGTAAATTAAATTCAGCCTTTGTTGGAAGGAAATGTAAAATGTGTTTCACACATATATTTAACACTAATCTGTTCTCTCTACCTTAATTATGCTTTGAATTTTTGTGGGAGCTCATATTCCAGGGACTCAATTTACTTTTATAAATATTCATTCGTTTTCCTCCATCTTCATTAGTGCTGCTAAACATTACCCTCCACTTTTAATCTGGAGAAACTGAGGCACCAGGGAGAAATCTCCACACTTAACGCAAGTATAGAGCTGAAAATGTGACTTAGGAGCTTCTCAGATAAAGAGGCAACCCTTCCACCAACGTTTAGAAATAATGGGACAATGTTCGCGGATTAAATCGCAGGTCATCTGCTTACATTCTAGGCACAGTTACATTCCTGATTTTGTCTTTTCCTTAGTACAAAGTGCAGTAACAGAATAGCTGCCCTGTGGTCAAAGAGAAATGATTACAGAAAAGAACAGTTGGAGAAAACAAGGCAAAAGTACTTGGATTTTAGTCAGTGGGAGTCCATCACAGTAACTAATGGGCTGAGAATGTTTCTATTTTTTCACCAAGTAATCCATATGCAAATTTCCTGCGGTATTCAATATGCACTTCCAAGCTCAGTAAATGTTTTCTATTCTTTTCTGCTTAGCTCTCTCAGCTTTTTCCAATTAGGCCCTGTTTATTTAGAAAAAAAGAAAATGTCTAAAGAAAGGATTAAGCTCTGTATCTTATGGAGAAAGAACGAATATTAGAAATTCTTTCAGGATCTAGAGGATGCATTCTTTACTCATCCTCCCCGCTGGGATGGGTAATGAGAATAAAGTAAAAGGGGGATGAAGCTTTTTTCCTTCATTTGGTTTGTTCAACTGAAAACATGCCTTTGACGATCTGGAATTAAATCCAAAATGCATGACAATGCAGACAATGGTGCACATGGAATAAGCCTGTGGGTAAAAATAAATAAATAAAAGAGAGACGCGAAAGCTCAAAAGGACCCACCTGGTGAGCAGAAGTTCTGAAAAAGCAAGAGAAACTGGCGATGAGGAGGGGACAAGGGGCAGGCTGGGGAGGCTCAGCATAAACGGCTGAAGTTAGCAGCTGTGCCTAATGAAGATGACCCAGGAAGCGGAGCTATAAATCAGAGCGAGGTCTCGAAAGCACGGCCTCTGAGAGTCGCAGCGAAGAAAGATGGCGAGCAAAAGTCAGGTCTTTCCATCTTCAGTCCCTGTACCCATGAGGACACGTGGCGTTCTGCCTCTTTTAGGCTTTAAATGGAAAGTGGAAGGTCATTTTGTACTTAAAGAATAAAGGAAGGCAATTCAAGCAAGGTTTCCTAACTTAGCTACAGATCTTTTCTATCTGTTTGTTTGTATATTTATTAAGAGAGAAGAGAGAGAGAGAGAAAAACAAACAAACAAAACAATCCCTGAACTTTAATTCTATGGAAGATAGGATGGAAGCGTCACGGTGCCTGAGAAGGAATTTCTGCCACTAACAATGAATGGCCTGCTTCAGGAGGCTGTTGTGAAGCTCAAAGACATAATATATATGATATTTTACAAACTTAAAAACATCATACCAATGAAAGAGGGGTCATGAGCAGTAGTTAATGGTTGGCACTGGATTAAAGAACAGGAAATATCCAAGATGCTTCCAGGATCTTGGAACAAATTCTTACCAAATAGGGTTGTAAAGAGCTAAGCATAAAAAGTACCAAAATGTCAGATTAATTTTCTCTCCCAGCATTTAGGGAGAATCAAAAGCCATGGGGAATAATAATTGAAAAATTACAGATATGGATAGACTGTTCACCCAGTGATTGAATATATTGAGTTCTTCAGAAATCCTCATGTTAAGTTTTGTTGCCTAAGAGATAGACCATAATGAGGTGAAATCTAGGGAAAGAAAGGTGTGAATATAATCAACAAAGAGAAGTTTCCCTTTATGACAATCATGGGAAAGACAGGAACCTGAATGAAGTAGTTATATGCACGCAAGCCATTGGCTGGACCACACCATAGTCTACTGTCTTCATGAATATTTCATACTACAATTGACATTCTCCAAATTTTGCAAAACAAAAACAAACCTACAAGACAAAACAAAACCTTCTTTAACTCTATCGAACTACCTGCTTACATTGTCCATGAAAAAACTGTTCTGGTTACATTACCTAGTAGTCATTTATGAAAGTTGAAATTCCATTCTTCAGCACCAGCTGAAAGAAAAAAAATCAGCTCCAATAGCTTTTCACATTTCAAGTTCCAAGACACAGTGATGCTCTCAAATTTCAATTCCTTAAGTCTGAAGCTTTGAGAAAAATAAACTAAACAAAAGCCTGCCAAAAACCCAGGCTGGCTATTAAAACATTACAACCAACTGCCATGGGTTTGAGACTATAGATGGTGTCCAAATCAACAGAAATGTCCTGGACAGAAGCCTTCAGATCACCATGGAACAGGCTTTGATGCCCTTTGTCTAATTCTGCAGAGAGCCAACCCTCAAGCAGAATATTCTTGGCCTGTCACATAAACGCCTTTCCCAGAAAGCCAAAGGGCTTGGGGACATTCTGATTCTCAGCCCATTCTTAAGTAACTCAAACACACTGGATCCAACCCTTAGCTTTAGGATGCACCAAAAGACATTACACGGAGGGTTTTTTCTCTTTTGATCCCATGGACCAGTTGTATTTTTTTTCCCTCCTTTCATTACCAAAGTTGCTTCTTCCTTGAGCCAACTTTGAATAATCCCCAAACAGTAATTCCACTTCAGAAACAGCCTTGTACACGAGAGAGGTGACCAGGCTTTATCGACGTTGGATGTTTAGTCTTTATCTGGCTTTTTCTTCGGCAGCTTCACCAACGTGATGAGAGCTTCCCAGAAAGGGCAGGTTTCTGCCTCGGCCCTCAGGTACATCAATCACAAGAAGAACAATCTGCACGTGCAGTCACAAACTGATTAAGCCCCCACATCTTCCCTGGCAAATTGTCTAAGAGCTCCATCCTGGAGAACTTGCCCTGGAACTCCCAGCGTGGAGTAAGCAGTCGGAACTAAAACCTGAAAAATCTTTACTAGGCCTCTAAGCCACCTGCCTCCCGCGGTGCAGCGGAATGGGAAAAAAATCTCAAAGTGGCTCCATATCTATAGTACATATCTGTTCCTTCTTTGAAGGTGTGGCCTAGGGGTCTCAAATGGAAAAGCAGGATAAAATAATCCTCAAGCAGTGGGTTTGGAGCCCTTTCCTGAGAGTGTTTTACACTGCCTACACATTAAACCTGTTCTTGTTTATGCAGTAATCAATGCATTTGGATTGAATAACACTTCCCCGGTTTGGCTGCCTAGCCAATTAATGTCTTTGCTTTCACCTTTATAATTAGCACATTTAAAAGAAGATTTTAGAAGTTGCTATTGAGGTGGCAGTGAAGGGAAGGACTGAGCCTGTGCGTGCAGAAGGAACAAAGACTCAAACTACAGGGAGTTGCAAGATGAACCGAGAGATGGTATTTGCATATTGCAAACTTGTCAACCAAGGGACTTATCAAGCAGCCCTAAGGATATACCACCAGGGCAGTACTGACATAGAAAATTAGATCCTCGTCCCAGAGGCAACACTAGAGAACAGTGATTTTAAATAGAAGCCATATTTAAAACCTTGCTGTTAGGCACATACATATACCACGACTCTGAAACACAGACAAAGAAATCTTAGCACCAACAGACTTCTTGGTGAGGTTTCTTTAACTCTCTTTCCCAGTCCAGCTCAGATGCACAAAGGAAAGAGCTTCTTAATGTCTTCCTTTTTGTCTTAAAAATTAAACATTTATATCATCCGTTCAGATCCACACAAAGACACACACTGTAGATATTGCCAGATTGTGCAAAATGTTCTGCCTGAAGCGCCCATGCTGCAAAGCAGCAGCCTCTTAGGGAGGGGAAACAAGGCCCCAAACAAAGGGATTATCACAGTTAATGAATCATACCTTCAGTATGGGAATTCGGTGGTGGCAAATGTTACACTCTTAAAGTACTTTATAAAGAGCTGATTGGTAATGGAAAGCTATGACTGACTCCCACAGTCATCCCACCCCACTCTCCCCTGGACTGATTTTCCACCAGAGTGTTGCAACACTGCCTTCCACTCTCTTGGTTTCCTGGAAACATGTTTCAGAGGCAAATGTCTGCCATACACAACTCCCAATCCCTTAAGTGAACAACTAGTCAATTCAGAGTTTTCATGAGTCCTCATGTGTTTTTCCCCCATGTGTAATAACAATAAGGCTTTCTGATGTTGGGGGGAGAGAAAGAATACACCATTTTACTGAGCATCTAGTACGTCTGTGCTAGGCCACGGGCCAGATGCAATCACAAAACTTTGCTAAATCTATCATAAAAGAGAAAGTCATCAATAATTAGGCTCATTTTATTAGTGAAGAAAGGGACACTCAAAGAAGTTGAGTGTTTTTCTTTGTTTTCAGTAGGCATTCTGTAAGTATGGGCTTTTGCTGTGGTCTGAATGTTTGTGTCCCTACAGAATTTATATGTTGAAATCCTAACTCCCATGGTGACGGTATTAGGAGACAGAGTCCTTGGGAGGTGATCAGGTCATAAGGGCAGAGTCCCCATGAGTGGGATTGGTGCTCTTGGTAAGAAAACTCCAGAGTGGTAGCTAGCTCCTTCCATCACGTGAAGACACAGGGAGAAGGTGCTGCCTATCAGCCGGGAGGCAGGCCCTCGCCAGAGACAGAATCTGCCAGAACCTTGACCTTGGACTTCTCAGCCTCCAGAACTGTGAGAAATACGTTTCTGTCGTTTAGAAGCCATCCATTCTATGATATTTTGTTATAGCAGCCTGAAAGAACTAAGATAGCTTTAAAATCAGAACATATAACTCCCCTAAAATGCTCCACTGGCTTCTTTACAGCACTCAGAATAAAACCCAAATACCTCTTTGCAGTTGGCCAACAAAGCCCGTGTGATCTGGTCTCTGCTATATCTTTGACAAAATCCCTTCCCTTGTCCTCACAAGCACTCTGGCTCCTCTTCCCAAGACACATAATGCCCTTCCCACCTCAGGGTCTCTTACAGTCTCTTCGTCACCCAAACACTCTGCCTCTGGCTCTCGTCAGGATGGTTTCTTCTCCTTAGGTCTCAACTCCATGATCACTTCCTCCAAGATGTCTCTGACCACTTTCTTTGAGGTGGCATATCTGCTATTATGCATTGAATTGTGTTACCCCGAAATGCATATGTTGGAATCCTATCCTTGGGACTTCAGGCTGTGACTGTATTTGGAGATAGGGTCTTTGCAGAGGTAATCAAGTTAAAACAAGGTCACCAGGGTGGACCCTAATCCAGTATGTTTGGTCTCCTTATAGAAAAAGGAAATTTGGACACGGAGACACACATAGAAGGAAAATGATGTGAAAATACCATGTGACTATAAAGATGGCCATCTACAAGCCAAGGAGAAAAGCCTGGAATAGATCCTTTTCTCACAGCCCTCAGAAGGAACCAAACCTGCCAATGCCTTGATTTTGGACTTCTAACCTTCAGAACTGTGAGATGATAAATTTCTGTTAGTTAAGCCACCCAGTTTGTGTGGTACTTTGTTATGGCAGCCGCTGCACAGTAACACATCTGCCACACTCCCTGTTTAATTCGTCTGTAGCCCTTGCCACCGTCTGGAATCGTCTGGGTTCATTTATTTACTTGTCTATGAACTGCACCTACCCATTAGAATGTAGTCTCCATGCAGGCAGGGGTCTTTTCTCGCTTTGTTCATTGTCCTCTGACACCCAGAATGGTTCTGGCACACAGTTGCTCAATAATTTTTTTGTTGAATAAAGTAATACAAAGATTATGTTTTGGTGGATTGATAATTGGTAAGCATTTACTTTTCATGCACTCTAATGAACCTACACCTGGTCACAGGGCCTACCCACCCTGGTCAGATGAGGGAAAGCTAGCCCTTGGTACACCAAGAGAATCTGCCAATAGTGAGGTCAGCACTGGCCACTGGTGCCTTACAAAAATTCTTGCTTTGCTCTTTGCCCAAGTTTTTCGTACGAACATAGTTTGAAAGATCCAGTTGTTTCTTTCAATGTCCTGATGTCCCGCCAAACCAAATTCAATTGATTGAAATACAGCCTGCTGATGCTTTTGTAAGGCTAAAGAAGCGATGGCAACCTTCCACCCCTTTGCTGAATGGTGTAATTGGCCTGCCATAAAGAATTGGGGAATTTTAACACATTCCCCATTTGGCTGAGCTCACCAATTATTCCCCAGTTGCTATCAGAGCCACAGACTTTTCTTCTTTGGGGTCATTAAGCTTGTCAAAACTAATTTGTCACCACAACTGCTGACCCTCATTGCTCTGACAGCAGCACAAGGATCACCCTAAATAGGCTCTTGCATTACAAGAAAGTAAATGGCTCATCAGAACCCACTGTGCTCTTGTTGTATGGTTTATAATGGCCTTTTGACCCCCGAAGATGTGGAAACAGTATCCCATAAGTGACACAGGTCACAAAACCCATGTACTAATCATTCTGGTGTTATAAAAAAATAAACAAGTAAAATGAATAAATGCTTAGAATACAGGCTTGAATCTGATATGTGGCAAAAATATGCTATTCTCCTGCTTTGACAAAATCCGAATGTATTACACCTTCTCTCCATGCAACCACCCAATGGAAGTCGGGTGGAATTAAACATGCCATAAATCATAGGTCCCTAATAAGCCAGTCAGAATAACATTCTTTGAAAGTTTCTTGATTGTAAATGCAAAAATATTCCAAAATCAAGGTTGCCAACATTCAATAGGAAGAAGGAAACTTCCTGGGAGGAAACAGTGTCCCGTTCTGAAACGGTACTTTGTGGGCTCACCCATATTGAGAATAGTTACTAACCATTTGCTAGAGTTGGCAGGTTCAGTGAGTCTACATGCAAATCTCTGCACAGTCAGACAAAGGTAAGAACAAATCTATTAATTTCAGAAGAACGAGATTTTTAGTGACTGCCAGTCAAGCAGCATGAAAAATGGCATTAACTCTTTCAGGTTCAAGGGTACCATTTAATACACGAACTAACGGAACTTTCTCCAATAAAAAATTAATTTATGACCTCAGTGTATCTTAATATAAATATGAAAATAGCATTATGAAAGAAAAGAACTTTTGTTCTTTTCTTCCTAAAAAGACTCAACCCTAAACAGAACTGAGTTTAGAATAACTGACTGCAACAAAATTTTCTTGGTGGCACTTTACATCAAACACAATGATACTTTTTGTTAATGATGTAGGGAGGCTAGAAATACCTGATGCCCATACTCATGCCTCACTGGTTTCTTCCCCACCAATATTAATTTTCCCCTTTTAAAGGGGAGCGTCAGTTCCCTAATGAAAATTAACACCGTAAGTACACGTCTGACAAAAGCATTAAATCTCCTGAAAAAGGGCCAAGTCTTTGGTTGTTTACTTTTATTTATTCAAACAAATCTGTAGGCTCATAGTTTGTCACTGATGTCATGCCTTTGAGCAGTTTTTTGTTTGCTTTTCATTTGAGAAGAGATTACAGGATGGGCTGAGGAGCGGTGAAGAGGGGAGAAGTAAGGAAAAGAGGGGGCACACGAAGGCCAGAATTTCACGGGAGTCACAGATTCAGCGGAGTGCTAATGATGTCACTTGGTTTTCACTCTAGCAACAGGGATCCCCCCACCCCCAAACCCTGCCCTTTTGGGGAGGAGTAAGCTAAAAACTTGGCAAATGGCGTAGTAACAAAGTCCTGAATTGGCAGCCAAGATCTGGATGTGAATTTTAAGTTGTTTTCTCCCCAAATGTCCAACAAGATCTGCTGTGATTTAAGAAGGGGGAAAAGAGATTTATTGATGTATAAAAAGCCACATTTCAGAGTTGCCAGTGCTAATCAATAACTGGAATTTGACAAAAGACCATGTTAGGCTCAATAATGAAAAGGACACACATATAAAGGCAAGTATAATTACATGGTATAAATAAGGGAGAGGTTGCCAGAGACTGCATGTTGCCAAGTGCCTCAAATATGCATGTTCTTTGAAAGACTTATTTTTGTGTCTACAGAGGATGAATAAACCTCGCTAAAAAAAATAAGGCTCTTCCCAAACCTTTGCTCATTTCTGGAATTGAACCCTTTTGCAGGTTCTGAAATGTTTAACTTTGTTTTTCATTAATTCGACATGTTCACACATCGCCTGCACTTCTGGAGCTCTGAACAAAGCTGGCAGAGAGACTATGCTGGAATACCAAAGTGAGGACTGCCCCCTCCCCGTGTCACTGGCCCTGCTGGAGATGTGCCATTTTCTTCTCCTAAGAAGTTGGGGCAAACTCTGCACCCCTGTGAAGTCTGAGTTATCACGGGAAACTGAAAACTCTTTGGTGCTCAGCCAAGGAGGTTCCTATCTCCAAATCCTGGCGACTCAGCGAGAGTCAGCTCTGTGTTCACTGGGACCATCCTCTAACACTGGAATCAAGAATGAGGAACAATAATTGCTGAATAATGGAGGCCTTGTCCCTGATCCTAAGTTTAATACCCACAAACATCGGGGTCATGTAAGAGTTAACTTCTCCTTTGCTTCTCAGCTTTAGAAATGCAGGTAAGGCCAGGAGTTTGAGACCAGCCTAAGCAAGAGTGAGACCCCATCTCTACGGAAAAAAAAAAAACAACTAGAAAAATTTGTCAGACATGGTGGAGCACATCTGCAATCCCAGCTAGTCGGGAGGCTAAGGCAGGAGGATTGCATGAGCCCAGGAGTTTGAGGTTGCAGTGAGTTATGATTGTGCCACTGCACTCTAGCCCAAAACACAGAGCGAGACCCTGTCTCACAAAAAGAAAAACAAAAGAAAGAAAGAAAAAGAAATGCAGTCAAAGCAAAGGTAGCAAAGGCTGGGTGTCTTTGCCAACCCAGATCAATCATCTTATTGTGAGGCTGGGGTGGGGTCAGGGCTTGCTGAGACTGCTTTCCTCATGCAGAAAGTATAAAGAACAAGCCCTTCAGAGACGGTGACTGTCTTAACCCTTAAGTCAGTTTTCTGAGTCTTATCGCCATGAAGCTGCAATGAACCACACACTGTATTCCACTGGTGAACTGGACACTCTTTCCAATGTGTGAGGGTGCACACCCTGCTTCAGGCTGCCACACGCATCTTAAGTAAACAACGGCATCAGCACACTAACCGGAAGGAGTTCCTGGTAGCTGGAGGTACATTCCAAGCAGACCCAGCGAGGGTGCTGGGCTGCAAAGAATCACTGCGGACCCAGCCATTAGCTTCAGGGAGAGGATGTATTATGTTTACCACAGATTGATGGCACTAATTTACAGAGTCATCAGTAAATGCTATGTATCTCCTCTGTCTCTCCACAGACTTTTGTAGACAGAAAGATAAATCTGAAGCTCAGAGCAAGCTCATTTAATTTTCACCTGACAGCCAGTAATAACGGAAGCATCTATAAAGGTTATGTTTCAATGAAAAAATCTATTACAGGACGTATAAAACACACTTGCATTAATTACATTTTCTTTGCATTGCATTTGACAAAAGGTCAAGAAGTCCCCCCCCAAAAAAGGAACGTATGAAGAGAATTCTACTTATTATCTGAAATTTTCTTTTTCTAATTTCCCAGGAATTCAATCACACACTCTGTACTTTAATTAGTTACTACATTTAATTAAATCTGATGTTCTGAAGATGACTAGCCAGAAATACTATCAGGCATAAAACAAGGATCAATTATTCTCCAACAGATGAGGTTTCCATATTTCTGAAGTTGTCTGTATCTAGAACATACCTTGCCTGTCACACTAGAGTATTTGAAAAGAACAAGAAAGAGGACAAATCTTTTCATATTTTGTCTTCACAAAAGGTATGAGGTAAAATAATTTATAATAGACAATGTCAAGGCCCTTGTATTTTCAGAGTTTCTGGGCAGCAGTAGGACATGAGTGTGAGGAGATGCTTTTTAAATTATGGTGCTTCAACTTCAGAAGGCGTGAATAATGAAGGTTATCGTAAAAAGACAGGAAATTTTCCTGAACTAAGAACTTCCAGCAGGGTACAGAGCTAAAGGTATTGCTGCCTCTTTAAAGTCAGATACAAATAATCCTGTTCTAATCCAACTTCTGCTAAGTGCCAATTGTATAATCTTGGACAAGCTAAAACAAATGAGCAAAACAAAATACTCTAAAGGCCACAGTTTCACAGTTTTCGTGTTTGAAAATGAAGATCACAGGAAGCTTCTATGATGCTTAAATGTACACAATACGCAGTCGAAAAACACAAGTATCCTTCACCCTACCTCTTTCCTAACTCCATTGCTATAATCCATTGCTTTGTAACCTTGACTCGGACCATATGTCTTAGTCATCAAGAGCCTAGAAGAGAGTTGTAAAAGGTCTGTGGAAAAATTTCAGCTCCCTAACCTACTGAGCAAACGTGTGGATGGGGGAGGCCAGTGTGGGGGAAGGAGTAGCCAGAAGATGCTACTTCCAAGACCAGCTATGTTTCTAGCCTTTGCAGTGGGCAGCACATTTCTTATCCAGCAAAGATAAGTTGTAGATGTACCAGGTGATGACCAAGAGCTACTGGCCACCAACTCCCTCTCCCATTCTGTGCTGGTTATTTGGACTCCAGGAAATGGAGAGAACTGCGGAGAACAAAGGGTATGAAATACACCAGCACCTCACGTAATCACGACCACTGTGTACATACAAATCACTGTATGTTACAACCTTGCCCCTTGAAATGTGGTCTTCAGACCAGCAACATTGGTATCATCTGGTACTTGGTAGAAATCCAGAATTCCAGACCCAGTTCCTAATGAGCCAGAAGTTGCATTTTAACCAGAAAAACTCAAGTTTAAAATATGAAATAGTTGTCTCTTCTCCTTTCTTAGAACAAAAGCTAGAGTATGAGCTTTAAGAAGGCAGGTATCTTCACATTTCTTGGACAACGATCTATCCTCGATGACTAAAACACTGCCTGGCAGGTACTGAGTGCTCATTATGTAACTGAATGACTCAACAGGCTTGATAAAATTCGTCATTGTTGCAACAAGGTCGTGGCTTCCTTGGATGTTATTCTGGGAAACAACTATTGTAAATGGCAGGAGCAAAAAAGTGCATTCAATTAAATGCAGAAAATTATTGAGCAAAATTATTGAGCAAATTCCAAGAATTCTGAGATTGTAATAAATCAAACAGGTGTTGGTGGGCTAAAATCAACTTTATTGAAGCAATGCTTTTTTTTTTTCAAAAAATGCTAATTGATATAAAAAAGATGTCATATGAACTGCTTTAAAAATTTACCTCTTTAAACAACTTTATTGAGGTATAATTTATATACCATAAAAGTCATCAATTTAAAAGAGAAATTCAGTGACTTTAGTAAATTTACTGAGGTGTGCAACTCTTGCATTAATCCAGCTCTAAAACATTCTCATCATCCCAGTGAAAATCTTGTTTATTTACAGGTAATCCTTGTTCTCACTCCAACCCCAGAGAACCTACTTTCCATTAAAAAAAAAAAAATGACATTTTGAGGACTCCTCAATCAGGTACACAATTGATACAGTATGTGCAGTTCTTCTTGGGCTCTTAGTAAAGAAGTCCAATAGGGAGCTCTATCTGCTACCACCTGGCTAGCTCATTTTCACTTACTGTGTGTACCTGAAAATAGCTTTTTAAATCCACTTCTCTTTAAATATTCTCTACCCTATTGAAATACCAGTATTAGTATAAAAAATAAATATACCAGCATATTTACTGCTTCATCTGTTGTAAGGGCAGAAACTCAGGACACATGCCTGAATCCCCAGTCACAATACATCAGTATCAACAGACTGTGATGCAGCTATCAAGAGGAATGCGTTAGGGCTAGAACTGACCTAGGGAGATGCGCATATCATGCATATTATACTGCTGAAAGGGAAAAGCAGTGTCATGAGAAATATGTATAGTATGATCCCATTTTTTATAAGGACAAAATCACATATGTGTGTCTGTTTGTATGTTTCTATAACCATAAAGAGTGTGCAGAAGGACATGCACCAAACTCTTCACACTATTTTCAGGGGTAGCGCAATGGGGTTCAGGAGGTGAGGAAAACGCTTTGCACATTGTCGAGAGCAAATATTGCTTTGCTGTTTGAAAAGAAAAAACCCTGTAAATCATTATCTTTAAAAACTATAATTATATTTTCCATGAACTTGGATTAACTTCCTTATCCCTGCCTTTCCATGAATCTAAATTTATATGGTTTTTCTGAATGTGTGGGCTAAAATATGATGTGGATTCTTGAGATCTCTGGGTTACAACTTAAGAGGTTTCAAGATTGGATTTCAAATCCCCTATCACTGGTGTAAGGGGGTCAAGACCTTGCCAATATGATTTTATCATGTAGCAGGAGCGTCGTCATATTCAGGATGGAGCTTCCCCTTTCCTGGCTTTCAAAGTTCTTCTAACTGATAGGGACAGTGGAGATAATGGCAAATGCTTAGATTTCTGGTGCTGATGATAGGTCGTCTAATAGTACTTGTCTCCATATCCACTGTAGTCTAATTAAATAAAACAGAAAACTTATCACTTAAGCAACAAAGAAGCATTTTTTTAAGGCCATAGCATTCCAAGCATCACAAAATGAAACAGTAACTATGTGTATATATGAAAAATACATTTCTGTGTGATAAAAATGTTTCTCCTATGAAAATGCTTAATAGAAGCATATTTGCAAAGATATCTGATTAAACTACACAAATCATATTAGAATGCTAAGGTACTTTTTTCCCACGAGTAAGCTTTTCCCCCCTTAAAAAAGTTTTGTTATTCTTGTCAATTTCATCATTATTCTTTCTATAAATCTTTTAATTTAAGTATTATATCCAGGAAATCACTCAAATGACAGTGTACAACTCAGTTAATTATTACCCCACCATAGATCAAGAAATAAAACATTTCATTATTATTCCTTCCTAGAATCTTTAATTCTAGGAAGGAAAGTCTGAATTACCAAATACATTTGCTACATCCAGGCAGTTACTGCATCCATTGGGGTTTAGACTGGGCTGTCTAGGTAAAATTTAAATATGAGTGAGTGAGCAAATTTAAATATGACTCCACAGCATCTAGAGACAAAACACCCCTTGGAAAAATGCGTCAGGCTCCATCAGCAAGGCTTTCTGTTTCTTCCATTGTGTCACTGAAGTGACTGTCAGGACCAATGACTTGTCCATGTTTGAGTCACCCAGCTGAAGCCAAACCCTTGACTCATCTCTAGGTTCATTTTTACCCTTGTTTCCTTTGTCACCAAGGTGTAGTGTAATGAAATGCATATGACCTGGCACACTGAACAATGAGCCTCACTGTTCCAAAAAGGTAAAAGAGACGATTAATTTGTCAGCACAAAGTGAAGACTCAGAGGGCTGAAATATCAATCTCTTTTTCAGTCTATTATTCTTTCTTTGAATAAAAGGTTGCTTGGAATTCACATTAGGCTAGAATTCACATTAGGTTAGAAATGCAGAAGTTCAAAAGTGAGCAGACCTTGTGCTGTACTCTGTATCTGGCAGGAAATTATCTCCAAAGAATAGGTCGGGGGGAAGGATTTATTAATGCCCACTGCTTCCACCCAAAGGAGATCTTCTTTTGGTCTTGCACACATCAAATACATAGCTACTTGTTGACTTGATCAGAACTGATATCAGGTAATCAGGATCAATTCCATGCAAGCAGAGATGTCAGGACTATGGACCATAAAGTGATCATTGCTTATAGAAAATGACACTTTTAGCTGTGTTCACGCTTCCAAAAGCCAAGGATACCTCTTTGATTCTTCTAAAGATCTTTTGCTGCCAGCCAAACAGAACCACTGTGAAGGACTCAGCTTGTAGTGTACAAATTAACCAAAATAACTTGGGTCCCTTGTTTTTGGGTTCCATGCCTGCCTTATCAGAAACTCCAAATTGTTGCTTTCAGAGACACTCCTGATGACAGGAAAGTTAGGCAGTCCAGCACCTCTGTCCAGAAATTAAGTAAAATTCAAAAAGAGGCATTTTCAGGGTATACTTTTAGGGAAGGAAGCTAGATGAGGGGCTTTAAATTGATTTTGTTATTTCCTGTCTTGGGACAAGTCTTGTAACTTGGTGGATAAATGCTAACTATGATAAAATATTTTATTTAGAATTGTACAGTTGTTTTGTATCCAAGTGAATAACATGTACTGCATTCACACACAACCAGGAAGTCAGTAATTTAGTTTTAGCTTTCGTCTCTGCCTAAGTGCAAAAATCTGGCACATAAGGTAATTTGAAAACAATTATTAAGGGTGTTTTTCAGAGCTGGTACACACATATAATCACCAAATACCTGGCACAGATCCTTCTGCTTAAGCTCAGAGATTTCCTAAAGAGGAGAGTAAACAAAACTCTTGCTGTTTCACTGATGCTGGTAAAGATTTGGGATTAAAATGGTTGTAAACAAGATTTCTTTAATGGTAGAAAAACTCAAAAGCAATTTAATCTTACAGTTCTTATAAGATGAATCATTTTGACTCTTCTTTGACAGAAAATTTTGGTAATTTCTGGGACATGAAGTCCAAAATGCAATTTCTTTTTTTCTTTTCTAGTCAATTTGGGCAAAGAAATGCATTATTTGGAGAAGAAATTATTATTGTATCAACCTAAAATTTTGCCAGAGCCATCTTAAACAATTGAGATGTAAGAGACCACCAGTGTTACATCACCCTAGGTTGAGCAGTAATTCTCAGTGAGGAGTGATTTCAGTCCCCAGGGAACATCTGTCAATGTCTGGAGACATTCATAGTTGTCATAACTGAGTGTGGAGATGCTGCTAAACACCATACAATGCACAGAACAGCCCCCCACAACAAGGAATTCTAATAAATAATAAAATATTAGTTATCTGAAGCTAAGAAGCCCCGTCCTCTGGCATGGCGATGCAGGATTTTCCGGGGGAGCAAAAGCTGAGATCACTTTGATCATACACACAAAACCCTCACTCCACTAAACATAGTCCAATTTCTTCTAAACTTCCAAGAACATTTGCCAAGTAAACACTCTAGTGAGAAACACAACGGAAGAGAGAAGGATGGGAGGGTGAGTATTCCCAAAGTCAAGTAATGAGTTCAAAGTAGGTTCAGGGGTACAAAATTGGCTATATTTGCCCTGATATATGACTTTGGTCTTCTAGGGGAAGACATAGAAGGATAGGAGGGAGGAAAAGAAAGAGGGAGGGGAAGACTTATGATTTCCATTACCACCAAAGGATAGAGCCACAGCAAGGTCACCACACTACCTCTCTCAAAGAGAAGAAAATCTGGAGCTCTTTACAGACCCTTCCCATCCACATGCAGACACTTTCTGCCTAACGTCACTTACATCAGAAGGAACTTGAGCCTGAATTGTATTTTGTGTTTTAATGGTGCCCATGACAAAAAGCAGCCTGTACTGGGTCTAGGTAAAACTAATTCAGCCTTAAAAAAAAAAAAAAGTCATTATCTGGTATCTACGCAGTCATCCTTTACACCTAAAAATGGAATTCATCAGAAATGAGAAAATTCTAAGTAAACCATTTGGGGAAAGTTATAACAGTTCTGTGAGAAGAACAGAGAAGGGGAAATGAAAGGAGATAGAGAGATCTATCACACCATAAAGATACAGACACAACTGACATTCGAGGGCTGTCCTGGTGCCACAACTGGGTCTAAACACCGTAAACTAACCCACGGCACACACGGTGGCATGACAGACATACGGTTATCTGGTTGGCACACCAGAGTAACTGCTCTATTTGGTGTATTTACACGTAAGCCTGTAATAGTACTTCTTTGAAAAGGACTGTCCTGTATTCAAATGACGATCTGCGCCAGCAGTCGAATCCTACTATGTTTTAGAATGCAGGACTATTCTGCTGCCCTTCCAGAGCTGGAGAAAAGGAGCTGACTCACACTTACCCTTCTCATTCTGGGTAGCAGTGGCTGCTGTTCTGAGTGGTATGTGTTTGCTAACAGGAAACCACTGAGAAACAGACATGCTCCTGCCATCTGTGCTACCAGGGCTTTTGTTCAGAAAGGTAGGCTAGGACATTTATTGTTCACATAACACCCTAAGTGTGTTAGCATTTCCTATCTCTACTAGTTTAGCTATGTGTTTAGCTTGTAACTTTAGTTTCCTGGTATTAGTAATTATGTATGTATTTATGTATTCCTTAACTTGTTTCAAAAATATTGAAGAGAGACTTCACCTATAGAAGAGCAGATTTTGATCTCTGTATAATAATGTAGAATAATTCTTCCCAAAACACATAATTTAGTGAGTCAGGGTGTTCTAGTAATTTCTCTTCTGAACACTAACTTCAAGAGTTTACCAAACTGCAGAGTTTGAGGGCAGAGTCCACCACATTTCTGACACCATCTTCACCTTGGTGAGGGGAATGCCCCAAAACACCCACAGGTGCAATCATTCACTAGAAGGACCCACAGAATTCACTGAAGCTATTAAAAAAGATACATATTAAAATTAGCCAAGGGAAGAGACACATGGGGTAAAGTCTGGCATCGCTCCAAATGCAAATGCTTCCATTGTCCTCCGAGTATGTTATCCTCCCAGGATTGTGTGAGAATACGTATGGAGTATGGCTATCCGGGTAAGGTCACCTGAGCTTTGGTATCCACAGTTTTCATTAGGGCTCCATTACCCAGGCATCACTGTTTGCTCATGTGGTTGATCTCAGCCTCCAGATTGACTGGTATTCATGTGACTCAAAGGCCTCACTCTAGATCACATGGTTGGTCTCTGTGGCATGACTAGTCCCACCCTAACATTGTTGGGTATGAACGGCCCAACCTAAGATCTGGAACAGCTAGGTCCCACACTAATCAAAGATACTCCTACTAGATATGGATATAAATCATCTCCCAGAAGCTGAAGGCAAGAACTCTCTTTGGGCAAGTCAAGTTCTTTATTACACAAACTTACACAAATAATTTACCTGTTGTTACTGAACATGCTAATCCTAGCCTATTCCTTACTATAATACTTTACTATGGAAACATCAATAATTTTCACACAAAACTGTTGGGAAATTTTTAAACAAGAAACAAATTAAATCTAAGAATAAATATCCTTAATAACCTAAAATTAAGACTATCACCTCTAAGAAAGCAACTTCCAAATAATATAAAATGAGAGTCACAGAGAAAGAGTTTGAAAAATATACACCATTTCAAACCACATGATCAAGAAGGGGAAATATCAACGTTTTCAATATTTTATTTTTGTAAACTTTTACATGTTAACTTTGCTGCTGAAAGCTACTCAAGTTTTTGATTGTAACCTATCTCAGGCCTCGCAGACCTATGCTGGATTTCTTAAAAGAAAAGGAAATTCTTATAAAAATCAACAATTTTTGAGTTCAGACCACTTACAATTCATGTTAAGTGCAAAAAATAAGTGGACATATGGTACAAATTCTCACTCGTTTCTACTTTATTTTGCAAGTGAGATGTGTAAAGCTCTTCAAGACCTTCCCTACCATACATGAAAACAGAGTAAGGAGCTCTGGATTTGTACCTTCCCCACCCCTCCCAACATGAAATTTTATGAATTACATACAGTGGCAGGTCAAGAATTTGGTTTGAATAAATTGATGAATCATTTCTCCTGCAGTCGATAAATTCGATGAATACAGAGGGACTGTGGTTTGATTTCACCTTTTTCCTTCTTTACTAATTAAATTCTAGATATGGAACCTCCCTCACATGCACAGTCAACAGCGGGGTTACGTTTCTGTTCAACAGGAGCTGCCGTATTACCTCATCCACACAGATAAAGAAGTAGTAAGCTGCATAAAGGATCTCTGCTCCATTTGCAATTTTTATTACTTAGTGGGGGTAGAAAACTATCCTGTGGGCAGACACATGGGGCCTCTGCTATTTTCTAAAAGTCAATCAGCACCATTTGGGCCCTCGGAAGAACCAATCGCTCACTAGTGCAGAGGTCAGAGAGTACACGGGGAATTTACAAGGAAACTATTACAAGTTTAAAAGAACAGCATTCATATGTTTTTTCCACCTAGGAGGTGTTAAAGACTATGGATTGCAGCTGAGGGAGAATTAAGGTCCCTATTTGCACATTTCACTGTGCCTGTGAAGCTGAAAGAGAAATGAACTCAGTTGCAAAAGCATGCAGTTCGCTCAGGCAACTTCATTGTCTTAGTGTGGGGGAAAATGTCCTTTTGTGTCACCAGCTTAGGGAAAGGTGAAAATTCAGGAATCAAAAAGCACCAGAAATGTTAACATCCAAAAGAAAAAGATTTAAAAAAGAAAAAAAAAAAAGGTGATGGGATTGGAAACGTGGTGATGCGTATGGAGGATGTGTGGGATTTGGAGGAAGAAGCACGCGAGGGCAGAGAAGCCTCCTAAATCAGGGAGGCTGCGAAGCTGGGGTGGGGAAGGATTCGAGTTTCCTGGGGTTGCGGTGTAGCTTGAAGAGGACATTAAATAGTATAATCTTATATTTTGAATATGGAAAAATACCTTTCATTTTTGTAACACAAACCTTAATGGGTCCAGCACTACAAAATCTCCTCGGCTGACGGAGATAAGTGCGTTCTAAACCAGCAGCGCGCGGGATTCTGGGCAGGCAAGGCAGTGGACGCACGGAGCAGAACAAGCACAGGAGGGCCCAGGAATCGGCGAGAGGCTGAGATCTGGTTTATGCTTATCAAAACAGGGCATTAGGTTTTAAAAGATTAAAAACCATTGTCCTAAGTTATCTGGAAAATATTAGTTAACACCTTCAGAACCCCACTCAATAAAAGCTGTTGTCACTGTCTGCCAAGGCAACCTTGGGGGCACTTGCCCTTTTTTGGAATACAATTCATGGCACTTTTTGGAAGCTAGCTCACCTCTGGGTAGGGCACTTTTATTTTGTTTTTGCATTTGCATGGCATCTTTTTTAGAAACCCAAAGCACCTTATATGTGCTTATTTTCTAAGCCCCTTAATTAAAATGCCTAAAATAGACTAGAAACCAGTAACACTTCTTAAGGTTTTACCTTCACTCTCGTAAATCAACGCATTTGGTTCTTTCTTATGTCACTGGTAGATGTCCATCCTGACAAGTCTCACAGATGCATCAGGAAAAAAACTATCACCGTATAAAGATCCCACAAAAACCATCAAGACATTCAAAGTATCTCTCTGCCTCCACAGCCCTCATTAAAAAATTGCACCTGTCAATAAGACGCAGATAAATTAGGTGACTGTAAGTGAAAACTGCTAAGGTAAATCAGTAATTTTTTTTTTTTTAGAAAAACTAAACTCCGTGTAGGTGAAACACCATAATTCTGTCGCCGTCTCATCAGATCAGTAGCCAATCAGGTCCTGGCAGGCCATATGTGTATTTATAAATATATCTGCTAATGTAAAGGTTGCGTTGCTCACTACTCAGGGAAATCAGGCACATTTGGAACCATCCCTAGAAGATTTTGGTTTCTCAAAAAAAAATATTTTGACAATTTGTGACAAATGCAATCCTGCCCCCATATGTTTTGTACTATTTAAAGGGAAATGACACCCAGTTGCCTTCCCATCAACACATGAACTTTTTTCTTTTAATAATGAAGTTGAAGCTGGGAAGGGAGAGAGGTTATCTTCCATACATATTTAAGAGATGTAAATGTCTTTCTAAACTTTGTATTTCCACACTTGCCCAAGAGGATAGAGTTTCCAAAAATCTGTGTGACTGCTCATGACATAGGAAATCACAGAAACTTTTCTTCCAAATTAGAGGTTGAAGTGGAAAAATAACCGGAATGACAAGAAAAAGTGATGGCAGATTTTTGCTGTAAAATGCAGTCTTCTGCCCTCTTGCCTATTTTTTTTTTCTGCTCTGCACCTCTTCCCCCTTTTCTAAGCATGAGGAAGAAAAGGACTTTGCTTAAATGTTCCCCTCTGACAACCTCTACAGAAATCTCCAGTGGATTAATCAGGAATGAGAATAACATTAGAAGCCTACAAGAGACAGAAGTCCAGAATAAACTTCAAATACTATACAACTATTGACTTACATCTCACCCCATTCTTTAGTACCAACAGAATGACAAGATTTCTCTACGACAAGGAAGCCAGAAATCTTCCAAATAAAAAAAAAACTTCTACAATTGGATGACATCTTTAGTTAAACACAGACACACACAGACACACACACACACACAGACAAGATGGAAAGGTATGAAAATATTTGAGAGAACTTGTTCAATCGCCCAGCAATGCTTTCCATTCAATTTAGCCCTTGAATCAGAATAACCATGACAGATGGCTCCTGTTAGTTAAAAAAAAAAATTAGCTAAATTTTCAGATAACGCAGCCTTCTGTCATGTTCTCCTCCTCTGAGGTTTATGTGGTTTGTTTAGCAGGCTCTCAACTGTGGACTGCTAGTTGGTGACCAGCTTTCACTCAGTATCTGCAGAATTCACACCACTTGATACCGTATGCTCAGAACTCCAAGGGAGGGAGAAATATTGTCAGTTCAGATGGCAAAAGACCTTAATAGGCCACCCCTCCCCCATCCAGATATGAGATCCACATTTTTTTTTATTTAAATGGATTTAGGGGTACAAGTGGTTTTTGTTACGTGGCTGAATTGCATAGTGGAGAAGTCTAGGCTTTTAATATACCCGTCACCTTTATATACCAAGCAATGCCATTTCTTTGTAGCAGAATAAACTCATATCTGATGCTATAATTACAACCCTAATGGACACGCTTAATTTATTTTGGAGAACTGAGGTTGATATCCACTCGTGCTATTATTAAAAAGACTAATGAGAGCTGCTCGGTAAGAAAAGAAAAGATTTATTGAATTCCTTTTGGCACCCGGCACAGCTTAGCAATTTTGAGAGCCCATCAAAACAGCAGATATACACCCTGCTCAGATGTGCTGTACGGGATGTGAGCTGGGTTTCAGATTTTCAATAACAAATCTGTCACTCCGATTTTAATTAGACGGCTTAAAGCAGCCACATCAATAATGGCAGGATGACGGCTTAGTTCAAAGATCATAGAGATGTTACTCTACTTTAATAGTTCTTTTATACAAGTACATATTTCAGAAGTTTTTGAGGCATTTATCTTGACTACCCCTTTCACCAAAGAAGAGAAAAAAATACTCCTCATTGAATTGAACCACGAACACTAGCAGTCATCACCATTTCTACACCAGGCTGTTGCATCCAGCTGGTGAGAAGGTCTAATTTCACACCACACAGCAATGAAATGCTGCTAACTTTTATTTGTGAGTATAAAACAGTAATATTTCATGACAGCAAAAGGACAGTTGATGCCGCTGGGTACGCCCTCCACTGGTCTGAACCTGAGAGACAAATGGTAGGTCTCAGTTAAGGACTGACAAATGGGTCTTTCCCATAAAAAGCTCACAGAGAGCAGACGGAGGACTCAACCTGGGAGGAAGGCTAACGCCCCTTAGAGAAGTTCACATGCACCGTGAACACTCTTCACCCAGTCTCGTATGGGAAAGTGAGTGGTAACCTCAAGGCGAAAAACCCTGGCCAAAGACCAAGCCTTTTTTTTTTAATGGGGTAGGGGTATATAAAGAGTTGTCATTGTATTTCTTTCTATTGATTTTTGTTATATAAATAAAAAACTTATTGATTGCATAAACATTTATTACATAAATAAAAACTTATTGACTGCATACATAAACATTGTTAGTATATAGAAACACTATTAATATATTAACATATATCTTCTGTACTTTGATGGAAATATATAAGTGTGTGTGTATATATACCTTTCTTTAAAAATGAAATCATACTATACACACTTTTAAGGTTTTCTGCTTAATAATCTATGGTTATTACCTTTCCATGTCAATAAATATATATCAATGTCACTATTTTAACAATTATATAACATATTGTATGGATAATACATAAATTATTTAATCCCCTTTGTTGGACATTTAGATAGCCTCAAAATATTTTGCAATGGTATGCGTATATGTACATATACATATTAATATTGAGTACTCTTTATAGATGAATGTGTACTATACATACATATAGGTACAATTTGATTATTCTATTAGAATAAATTATCTTTGGATAAATTCTTAGAGCTGGAAACTCCTAGATCAAACAAAGTATCTGCATTTTTATAAAAGATTTTGCATGAAGTCAGCCCTCCATATCCATGAGGTCCACATTTATGGATTCAACCAACCTTAGAGTGAAAACATTCAAAAATAAAAAATAATAATACTACAATAAAAAATACAGTATAATTATTTACACAGCATTCACATCATATTAAGTATTATAAATAATCTAGAGATGGTTTAAAGTATACAGGAGGATGTATGTAGGTGCTCTGCAAATACTACACCATTTTTTACTAGAGACTTGAGTTGGATTTTTGTACCCTAAGGTAGTCCTGGAACCAATCTCTGGTGTATACCAAGAGACAACTGTTTATGATATTACTGTTTTAGTGGGCATGGAATATGTTTTTCAGAAGCATATTCTGTATCAGATCCTGACAAAACACACTAAACCTGTGACTATCACTTTCACAGCATCATGCAAATCCACAATTTCATCTCCACTTCCTCTGCAATGCTGTTTCATCACTCTCCAGAATAATTTGAACATTCTCTGGACCCAATCCCTGCAGGTTACTTTGTTCTGGTCAATCTTCAATGATACAGCCAAGGTTGTATTGACTCCCTGTGGATATGACCAAAGCCCTTACTGTTAACACCGACCGACTTCTGCAGTATCTAAGTATCACATGCTTGGAATGGAGACCAAGGCCCATGTGCTAATGACATCTCATTGTTCTGCACCAGCTCTACCGCTTTTCAGGCTATGTGACTTTGGGACAGTGACTTATCCTCTATGTGCCTCAGTTTCCTAACTGCTCTGAGTACTACCTTCAGGAAGCCTTCCTGGACCCCTTACATGTTCAGGCCTTTCCTTTATGTTCCCACAACACTCCATACTTCACCTGGCACAACACTTATCACACGCTTTGATGGATGCCTGATTACCAGTTTTTCCCTAACGCTACACTATCAGAGTAGGATCCATATCTACCAATCTTGGCCACTATTTAAGTGTTAGTCACTGAAGAAGATAATTATTGAATGTCTACTTCAAAAAGACAATTACTGAATTCCAGATGATATCTTTGGAGGAACTAAGGATACAGCAGAGAACACAACAGATAAAGTACCTGCTGCCATGTGGCACATATCCTAGTGTGGGAGGGACAGACCAACAGCTAAATAGGTCAATATAGAGTACAGCAAGTAATGGTGTCTCCTATACAGGCAAGGAAAGGATGGGGTGGGGAGGACTTGCTACTTAGGGGTGTGGGGGTCAGAGGAGGTCTCCCCGAAAAAGTGACATTTGAAGAAAGACATGTTGGTGTTCTAGAGTGGGCCAATCTCACTCCTTTGGACAGGTGGCTCCTTCCTACTGGTTTCAGACACAGTGCCCCTGTATAATATTTCATTTAGTAAAAGGACTCTGCTGCTTAAAAAAAAAAAAAAAGGATTTTCAAACACAACCCTTAGTGTAAATGGCTTTGTGATCGGCACTAAATAAAGTGACTTTAAAGCTAACATAATACCCCAAACAATGAAAGCTTCTGGTAGGAAGTCCTTAGGCGTTAAGGGAACTGAGACACTGAGAAGCCCAAGTTCACACCCCACCCAAGTGGCAGAGCTGGGATTAAACTCCTTGTCTGTTACCTCCAGAGCCCACATCTCTCACTCCACCCTGTGACGTAAGCTACACCAGCAGGCTGCCAAATCGTTTTAATTCAAATTTGGTGGAGCTTGCACAGCACTGGTATTGCTTTGTTCAAATTTCCTTCCCACATGACCTTGCTGTGTGTTTAGACACCTTTGGCAGCCTGCATTGAACATAACCTAAAATGATCTTCACTTTATGAGTTCACTGATTGTGACTCTGTATGTTCAGTTATTTTTTTAAAAATCAGAAGGCATTTTAATTGAGATTTCTTTAAAAAGTGTAGGCAGGTAGTTCTAACTTGTAAACACAAGGTACATGTTTTTTAAGAATGTGCCTAGAAAGTATCACTCCTGGCCCAACTGTCTACATCAGATCGCGGTCCAGTTCTGCCTTCTTCCCTCACTGCCTTTTCTTCTTCTTCTTCTCCTTTTTTTTTTTTTTTTCTGCTTGCTTCCCTACTTCTAGCTGCCAGCAAGTCAGATAATTAAATGCCAAAGTAGTGACACTTGGCATTTCAATGAGTGCTCTGTATTTACTACATGGTCTCTCTCGACAGCCCTCCTGCTCAGCATGCGTGCAAGCTCAATGCTGCTCTGCTGAACTGAAGCACTCCTTTGTTGTAGAGCTGGACGAACTGGAGAAAGATGAACTCGAGCAGCAGCCCAGAACTGAGAGGAGGGAGGCAGCAGATCCTCCAACTCCTCTCCCTATCACCTCTTGGAGTTTATGTCCTCATTTCAATTAAACAAGCATTTGTTAAGAGACCTTGGCCCTCTGTGCCCAGCCCTCTGCTGGGATACTTTTAAAATGGATTTTGTATTATAGGGAACAGAACTTTAGGTCTTTTCACTGCAACCGGGTACTGCTAGAATATCACACTATACATGATTAGAAAGTGATTTCACCTTTACAGCTCACCCAAATTTATACAAAAGCCATTAGTCAGAACAGAAGTAGATATTATATGCAGAAGGCTGACTCTAGCTTCCAAGGCTGTAGTTTGGGCCATGGAAGATCTGCCTAATTCAAAATGTGTCTCTTCGTGAAATGTGTGACCTGTTCAGGCTGCAGCTTAGCCATCACCTCCTCCTAGAAGCCCTCACTGACCCCATGAGTCTGAGTTAAGTGCTCTCCTAGGGGCTCTGACACAGCTGGTACTTTGCACAGTCCTAGACTGTAAGCTTAGTCGATAGGAGCCTGCCTCACTCACTGCCACTGTCCCATGCCAACTACAGTGCCCAGAGCATATCAGGGGTGCAATACATAGTTCCAATTAAGCTGCTTTTCAAGTGAGAGGGTAGAGTATGTTTTCAAATCCCTTTAAGCCACAGTGAGCTAAATATGGTCCTAAAATCAATATGATTATTAAATTCACAGGTATTTTTTATTCATTCATTCATATATTCAAACAACACATATTTATTGAGCATTCACTATTTCCCAGGCATTGCCCAAAGGACTCACTACTCAAATATTCTCTTTCGTCCTCCTGTAAGAGTACTTTCTCCAGTCAAGAAGGCAGTTCATGGGCTACATGCAAGAAGTTGGGTCATGAGTGCCTTTGGGGCAACTGTCAATCAGTGATCACATCATAGTCTGAGGCAGGAATCATCACGTCACTCTTTGGACTGCCAACGCCTCACAGAGTATATGGCATCTAGTAGATGCTTAACGAGTATTCGTGAAAATGTGAATAAATGAGAAACCCTAAATATGCTAAGACACTACTCTATTTTTTTTAAAAGAAAGAAAAGAGCACTAACTTACATAGAAATAATTTACTATGAGAACTTTATTTGGGGGTGAAATCAATAACTAACATGCCAGGAGGCTACAAGTCCTTGAATGATACCCTACCTCCCCCATCACCTCATTTCCCATTAATATACTTCTGCTTCCAGTCAAGATGGTACTGGGTTTAATCTCTGATATGAAACACATACATACATAGACACTCATCCCAAAATACATAAAGCAATATTTTTTAAGACACTAGATATCAATGAAAGACAGTTATTCATGAGAAGGGAAACAAATAAAAACAAATGAGGTGAGGCCTACTAGTGCCCCAACTTACTGTTTTGAGAAAATTCCCAGGTAACCACACAAGGAAGAAAGGCCAAGGAAGAATGCATTAGACCGCCTTAATTAAGGAAATAAAGCAAGAAGATACCAAGGCAGCTAGGGGTGATGGGACAGAATAGCAGACCATACTGAGATCACCCCAGAAAGAGAGGATTTGAAGAAGACCTCTCTCAAGTATTCAACAGAGAACTGAGAAGTATGTGCACGTGAGTAAACTGAGCATGAAGAAAGAACCACAGGATTAGACAGAACAGTGATGGACATTCAGACATAGTCCCTGTTGCTCCAACCAGCCAGACTGGAAAAACTCAATTCACAGGGCACCGGGTAGAGTTCTCAGGATGGTCCTGTCTCAATAGGAAGGAATAATTAGTCCTAGAATGACCATTGCCCCAGAGCTGCCTGAAAAATCATAAAAGCAAGACTTGAAAGGATCAAACTGTCTTCAGGTAACTTACCTACATGCCAGAGCAAAGTGTAAGAATATTTATAGGAATGCACCCAACAAGATAAAATTTGCATTGTCTGGCATCCAAAATTAAATTAAATTTAATTTAATCAATTAAATCAATCAACAATTACCAAGCAACAGACACCTCACCAAAGAAGATATATGGATGGCAAATAAGCATATGTAAAGATGCTCTACATCATATATTATCATGGAAATGCAAATTAAAACAACAATGAGATACAACTACACATATCTATTAGAATGGCCAAAATTGAAAAGACTGACAACACCAAATGCTGGTGAGGAAGTAGAGCAACAGGAACTCTCATTTACTGCTGGTAGGAATGCACAGTCACACAGTCACTTTGGAAGGCAGTCTGGCAGTTTCTACAAAACTAAACCTACCTTACCACACAATCCAGTAATGGTACCTACCTAGAGGAGTTGAAAATTTATTTCCACACAAAAATTTGCACATGTATATTTTTAACAGTTTTATTCAGAACTACATAACTTGGAAGCAACTAAGATGTCCTTCAGCAGGTAAATGGATAAATTGTGGTACCTGTAGAAAATAAAATATTCAGTGCTAAAAAGAAATGACCTATCAAGCCATGAGAAGGCATGGAGGAACCTTAGATGCTTATTACTAAGTGAAAGAAGCCAATCTGAAAAGGACTGTATGATTCCAACTATACGGCATTGTGGAAAAGGCAAAACTACAGAGCCAGTAAAAGATCAGCAGCTGCCAGGGGCTGGGGCAGGGAGGGGCAAACAGTGAAGCACAGTAGTTGTTATAACTGTATACCTTATAATCTTCCTTACATTCAAAAACTTAAGAAGAGACATGGAAGATATGGTTTTAAAAATCAGACTTCTAGAGATGAAAATGGCAACGTCTGATAGGAAAATTACTGGAAGAGATTAAAAGCAGCGCTGACACTGAAGAAGCAAAAATTAGTAAAACTGAAGACAAAGCAATAGGAAATACCCAAAATGAAACACAGAGAGAAAAGAGAATTTGAAAAAATGAACAGAGCATCTATGAGCCAACCCAGACATGTGTTGCTTCAAAGCATGTGTCGCTTCTACACTGGCATGTGACTGCAGCTCCACATGACCAGTGACATCCTTACTGCCACAGTCTGACTGCCTAGCTGAGATGATATTACTGCAGAGCCCAAACAGGCAGGGGAGGAGTGTGTGCGAGTGTGTGTGTGTGTGGTGCAGTCTATATTCACGACCTTTCCTGTACAAACATTGGATCTAGCCTGAGACACAGGAACAGATGTGGGGTTGTGTCCTAAGTACAAAATTCAGTCCCATGCATGTCAGCTAAAGTGATCAAGCACTAAGAAAAACTACAGTGAAGCATGGAGCTGCCTTCACATAGTAAATCCCTATAAAAACCCAACACATTCCAAATTTACTCTTCACACATTAGTATGGCCCAAGGCATCTGAAAAACGAGCATCTAATGAAAGATAAAATAAAGTTTTTATTATGTCCCACTACCCCAACACATAAAATTCGTTTCCCATGAAAACAGCTGACGTTAATATGGCAATTAGCTCAAGTACTTTTTTTTAGGAAAGCGAACTTTTCTTCCTATCTCCTTTCCGAGAGCATGTGGGGGGCCCTTAGGGCCCAGGATGTAGATGCAGCAACAGCTCCGGTTGCTGGCACCAGACTTTGGGCATGGACTCAATCACCATTTCATTCATTCAACTGTTCCACCAAGAGATGGCACTAAATCACTGGGTCACAAAATCCCATGTCTGAAAGGGACGGTAACAGATCATCCGTCTATTTATCATTTTTAGCTGCCCAATATTCATTCTCCCTTCCTAATTCACCCCAGCTTCTTCTGGGAGAATTAGCCCTTCTCCATCAAGTATGAGTACAAGGGTAAATCCAGGAGCCACAGAGACCAGTTCAGCCAAGGTTTGGGCATGCTATCTATTAAATGTTGGGCCAATATTGGATGATCTCCTCTGGGCACTGTATTTTGGATAAATAATTCAATTGTTAAAAAATTGGTTGGAGATTGTTCATCATGGGGATAGTGTACAGACCAGAAATCAGATTCAGTCACAAACTGTGAAAGATGCCTTGAGTTTCATGCATGGTCCCCCAGCCCTGCATCGATCCTGTGACCCCCCACTATCCTGCCTGCCTTACTTCACCTTTGAACTATGGTTAATAATAGTTCTACCTCAAAAGGACATTACATGTTAATACACGTAGAATACTTAGAACAGTACCCAACACACAGCAAACAATAAATGTTAACAATGGTAAATAATAATTATATAGTTAAATAATATCACATTATTATTATTGTCATTATTATGTTCTATTATTTTACATCTGTAAAACACAGGCTGTCCCATCAGCTGGGAAGGAGAAGGGACCATGCAGGTTTCTCCCTTCTTTTCATTCTACTGGGAAGTGGCCACTTCAGGGCTGTCTTTGAAGAAAATAACCTAAGAGGCTGCATTTCTAGTATGGTGAAGGCTCCAAAACTATTTTTGGCTTGATTAGAGCCCTGATGGCATATAAAGATAACTTCACAGTTTGAATAATGTGAGATGAGGTAGAAGTTAGGACATGGTGAGAAAGAAAGCCTTGCTTACATTAATACAGGGTTCAAAGTCAAAATGATTTAAGAATTAAGAAAATTTATCTCTTCTGCACATGGTATCATGGGAATCTGAGGCTAGAGGACCAGGGCTTTGCCACTCTGAAGCGTTCTTCACCCTCTGTACTTCATTTCATCTGTCAAGTGGGGCATCTGTGAAGAAGGCTTACGTTCCTTCAACTCTACTATTTCGAAAATTAGTGGAAAAAATTACAATTTTATACCTTAAAGGCCAAACATTCTTCTCAATGTCAGTCACATTTGCCAGGCCTAAATTATCACAAATCTAAAGCAATGGAATTCAAATTAGTAGGTTTTTACAGCATGAAAACTCTTCAGCACAGGCCCGTACTGTGCCGGCAATTCTAACGATTGAGCAGGACATTAGCTCTTGACAACAGATGCTATAGTAAAAGTTTCCAAAATGACAGAAAAAACAAAAATAGAGATCATGTGATAGATTTAAAATGATCATTGCATACAGACAAGAAAAGCCGAGACAATTAAAATTTCACTTGTAAATAAGATGAGGCTATTCCATTGTGAAAATAATGCCTGCAAATTTTAAAGTAATTTAACATGAAACTTATTCCCATTCTTAATTAAAAATGCAAACAATGTCACATGTAATTTTAAAAGGTCAAGTGGATGGAGAATGTGAGAGAAAAAAGAACAGATCATTTTGAGTAATGTCTATTAATAGTAATCCAGCTTATATCCCCTGAAGTTGGGACATGTTCTCTACACTCTTGTCCATGGGGTCTGTTGACTTTGGAGATCTCCAGTCCTTCATACCCCACACTAAGCCTTGAAACTTCCTAAGACCCAAGTCACATATGAAGCCCAATTGTTTTTTCCAAGCCTTTCCTGTAGAAATCTGTCCTTTTGAGAAGGTCTGGAAACCAATACTCGGTTCAATGTCTAACCTATTGATTTTATCAAACTCATACAAAACCTGCTGACCATTCTGCAGCATATGCATCTCCAACTATACATGCAATCTGGGTTAACTAAAAAATAAACAAATAGTAAAACGTAATAAAAGTTTCATTATAGGCTGGGTGCAGTGGCTCACTCCTGTAATCCCAGCAGCACCTTGGGAGGCCAAGGTGGGAAGATTGCTTGCGCCCAGGAGTTCAAGACCAGCCTGGATAACATAAAGTGAGAACCATCTCTACAAAAAATTTTAAAAATTAGCCAGGCATGGTGATGTGCACCTGTAGTCCCAGCTACTTGGGAGGCTGAGGCAGGAGGATTGCTTGAGCTCAGGAGTTCAAAGCTGCAGTGATCAAGCCACTACACTTCGGCCTGGGTGACAGAGTGAGACCCTGTCTCCAAAAAATAAAAAAAAAAGATAAAGAAGAAGTTTCATTATAAACAGCTTCCTTGACTAAAGCAATCAGTAAGTAATTTTAAGCTTGTACTGTTGCTAAGACATAGTGAATGTTAGAGGCCATAAGACATACAAAATACCTACATAAAACACAGTTCCTACCTTTTAGGAGTTTACAGTCCAATGAAGGAGGCAAAGAGAAGTAATTCCTAGACTTTGCAAAGCTGCAAAGCACCCATATGGGACAGGGGCATGGGGACTGGGTCACAGTGAAATAGCATCTCAACTGTGGCATATTTAGGAGCAGAAACAGTTCAGGTTTGGTGACTAACTGATGAAGCACAAAGAGGAAGAAAGAGAAAGAGGAGGAGTGAGGACTTTCATGTTTTCTAGTTTTGATAACTAAGAAAAGGGTGTTGGTCATTAATAAGCCAAGGAGAAGGGAAAGATGCAACCAGGAGGCAGAAGGTTCTGTTTGGGACTTTCTCCTTTTTATATACCTATGGGGAAACAAAGAAATGTTTCTATCAGGCAGTGGGTATAGAGGTGAAGAGGTTGGGCTCTAAGGTCTGCTACCTAAGCTTGAAACCCTCTTAGATCTCAATTTTCTCATCTGCAAAATGGAAAGCGTGCTAATACACTATAGGGTTACTCTGCAGTAAGGATTCAATTAAGTGACACCAGTAGTAGGGTGTTTATGCTTAGCACAAGCATTTATTATACTAGATGCATAATAAATCTTAAATAAATTCTCCCACCATTGGCCCTGGAGCTCAAGAGAAAAATCTCCAGATCCCAGGTACTAAGGTTTAAAAGGGCATGCAAGTCATAGATGAATACATCCCCACAGTAGTAGTTTTCAGTATCTGGCCTTCTGCAGTGCACGTGCCATGCCTCTGTAGAATATCTGTTTTCTCTGTGGATGAAGGTTCCGACCCAGACCTCTCCTAAGCAGCTCTTCCCTCTGCTCCCACCTCCCCTCCACACTGCCACACAGGCCTAAGGTTTTCAGAACCTCCTGCATTGGCTTCATCATAACTCTATTTGCCTCTGGATTCTTCACTTGCCACCTGAATTCTCCAAAAAACAAATGGGTATCTATCGTTTTGCTGCTGAAAGATCCTGCGTGCGTCTTTGCTGCTTTCAGAAGAAAGTCTTGAGGCCAGCATAGGAAGCTGGTAAGCCTCCTCTCCCACCCCTCCCTGCCACGGTCTTACTTGGAGGCACCCAAGTACGGTGTTAGCTGTTTCCTATCTATTCCACACCTCCGTGCTTTAGCACATACTGCTCCCTCTGCAAAGAACACTCACCTGTCAACCTCTGCACTCTGGGCATAAAAGACACAGCTCGAATGTCGCCTCCTCAGTGAAGCCTTACTTGACTCACAGAAGCAGTTGCACCCTCTAAGTCCAACTTTCGAGTGGATTATGATTTAGAGTGCTAGCCCATTTAAAGGCAATCATGCTGGATCCAGGTTTCAGATACTTGTCAGAGGCCAAAGAAAGTTCTATTCCTCTGAACAGAAGATCTGAAGGGGATTAAAGCACAGCTGCATGAATACAGTTCCCTCTCTGCACAGAGTAAACTGGGATTGGGTTTATAGATGGGCTATGGGCTATCTGTGATTTTTTCATAGAGAGCATTATGCCGTTTCTCACCCTGGGCTTTCCAACATGTAATTGTGCACAGTCAAATCGCCTTGATTGCTAATGAGGGCTAATCCAACCTAGTCAATGGTGGAACTTTTTTGGTTGGACGTCTAAGCCCGGGTAGCTGCATAACCAAGGCTGGCTTTCTGTTGATCTTTTCTTCATAGTCTTCATTTTAATATTCTGTTTGAGGTTTCATTTGTGAATACTGTCACTCTTCTGTAGCACAGTATTTCTCTTTTTTATGTGCACATTTCTGTAACATGGAGCACCCCAGTAACATTAAGCATCACTGCACCTCCAAATTAGACCTGACACTCTATTATGCAACAAAAAATTATAACAATCTACCCTTGGAAGTGTATTTAGAGTCTAAAAAATTGCATGTCATCATCACCATTCTAAAAACACGAATTAGACCATAGAATTAAGCCTCTTGATCAGTTACCAACATCCAGTTTGAAGGTTTAGAGGTTTACATATGACACCACTTGGTCAGAGAAGTACCTCTGGACTCCAGGGAATCAGCACCACTGTTGCCTTTTGACTCACTTGGGATGCTTGTGCTAACAGTATGCTACAGGCAGACTGACTCCCAGCACCCCCTGCTATGCTGAAATGCAGACCGCAGAATGTCTGGCTTCAGTGTCACCACAGCCTGCAATAAGCGTGAGATGCTTCTGGGAGCATCTCAGGCTGTGTTAAAGATGCTGCCTGACAAGTTGACGTAAAAGAGGCTATAAATATGCCATTGGTTCCCAATGCTGGAAAATTCTTCCTGACATGAGAATGGTGTCTCTCCCTGATGCTGAGAAAAAGCATTTCAGATTAGTTTCAGGCCAGCTGAATCCTGACGGATCTCTCAGTAAAACTCTCTGCAAGAAGCCTCTCTCCTCTTAGATGCCTCCAAAGCACCCTGTTATTTTTCTTTTGTGGCTCTTAACTCATTTTAAGTAAATAATTCTGTACTGTCAGCCTCTCTCACAGGGCAGCAAGCTCCATGAGGTTAGCGATCTTGTTTATGTTGTTCATAGCTGTACTCACAGGTGACTAGCTGAGTTCCTGACACATAGCAGGCATTCAGTAACTATCTATGGAATGACAAATTCTGCAAATACCCTTGGCTTTCCTTACTCCAAACTCCTTTGTCTGTCTCTATCTTCTCTCTAGCCTATCCCATGGATGGAATAGAATTACCTCCGGACACCTACTGCTGTACCCAAGGTTGAGAAATGCAATTAGAACATTTACTTTGCTGGCATTTTTAAATACGAAATCAGCAGAGTTAGTGACACACAGATCCCAGACCCTAAATATTTCTGTTTTTACAGGTAGAGCAGTGAGTAGTGTTAGCGGCATGGCCATCACTCTCACAGAATTCACAATTTAATAGAAAAGATGAATCTGAAAAATTATCATCAGTAGATATGGTCACACACAGAAAGTATTTAAATGATGTAGAAAGAAGAAAAAGAGATACAAGAGATATGAAAATTACTGGTCCAGGTGTATCTTATTAAAAGTTGCTTAGCTTAAGGGCATTTTACATTTTCATGCTTTCAAGGGCTCAAAATTGATTCTGATGAGTAAGGTATGCTTCCATCACTAATCCTAATATCTTGAATTTCAAGTGGGGTCCAACAATTTTCTCTTTGTTACTACTTAAAATCAACTTTCCTTATTTCCCTCCAGGGCCTTATTATAGTTCAAATGTTTTCTGTCCCTTCCAAATCTCACATTGAAATTAAATCCCCAATGCAACAATGTTGGGAGGTGGGGCCTAATGAGCGGTGGACAGAGCCCTCATGACTGCATTAAAGACACCAAACCAAGGGCTCATGGGAGTTGGTTCACTTTCTCCTACTCTTCTGCCATGTGAGGACATAGCATTCATCCCCTCAGGAGGATGCAGCATTGAAAGAGCTATCTTGGAAACAGAGACAGGGCCCTTACCAGATACCAAACTGTGGGTGCCTTGATTTTGGACTTCCCAGCCACCAGTCAAGAACCATGAGAATAAATTTCTGTTCTTTAAAAATCACCTGGTCTCAGGTATCCTGTTACAGTAGCACAAAACAGACTGAAGCAGGTCTTGAGAGAGATTGGGGAGATGGGGCCAAATGTTTGTTCCCCTTCCTCATCAATGCGGAGGCATGAACTGGGCATGAACTGGGTCTTTGAAGGCATGAACTGGGTCTCCTCACAGCCATGGAGTCATCACTCCACTCAGTCAGTACCCAGCGAGCGCCTGCTTCTGGGCACAACAGTGCCACTGCTGTGAGCGAGCCTCGTGTTAATTAGCTCGACTTAACCATTCCACAAGGTACAGGTATTTTAGAACATCGTATTGTACACAATAAAGATGCACCATTTTTATTTGTCAACTAAAAAATAATTAATAAAAAGAAGAACCAACATTCCTATCATCAAACAGCTAGCAATGTTGCTGAGGGGGACAAAATGAGAGTATACAAAACCCAGAATAATTAAATGTTAAGAGTTTGGGGCGATTAAGGTTAAGGCAGTGGATGTTGAAAGAAAGGAGATGAGAAGGGTCACAGGAGAGAAAGGATTGGAGAGGCCTTGGACAATCTCCTAGGACAGGGAATAAAGGAGAAAGCTCGCCTCGACTGGGAAGGAGACCCTGGGAAAGGTGGGAGAGGACAGGCACTTGGAGCTGGGTGGGGGTGGGGAGGGGCCTAGCTGTACAGGAGGGATCAGGACGCACAGGTGGGGCAGAGAGGGTAGGAATTCCAGCCCACAGCCGACAGGAAACTTTGGAGATCCTCAACAGGGAAAGCAGGCCCACTGTGGAATTATTTCCAGAAGGAAGTCCCCTTCCCAAGGCCCCTAAGCCTTGACATTCACCCACATCTGAAAAAAAAAGATTAAAATGCATGGAGTAGGAGAGAGACAGGAAACCTATGCACACTGAATGTTCTTCAGTCAAGACAGCCGAAGTCCTGGTGTCAGCTGCTTCCGTCAGGGAACTGGCAAGGGGCAAACATGACTCAATGGCACTGGGTAAAAAGAGAGGGGGTGAAACAGCAGGCACCAACATTCAATCCCAGAGGTAAAATATAAAGCAAAGGAGGGGCAAAGAGTCAACAAGTCAAACTCTGAAGACCTGATACTTTGCCCAAGCTCACCTTCAACTGGTTGGGACAAAGCAGAGGGAAGCCGATGGGACTTTTGTCCTGTTTATCTGTCTGCAGCTCTGCTTCCTAAGACGTGTGAAGTTGTTTATTCATTTTAGGGCTGGTATGGGGCCATATGTTGTCATTTTATCAGGCTATCTGCTATTCTGGAAACCGACAACTATTTATAAGCTAATCTTACATGGCCTCTTGAAAACGTGTCTTATCAATAGTTAAGTGAAGCATTTTTTGGGGGGGAAAGGATTTAACTCTTTCTTGGGTGATTAACACAGCACTGCAACAGAGGTGATGATATACACTAAAATACAAAAGTTGTCTGTGGACGCTGGGTGACAACAATGTGGGTGCATCTCCTCAACACTCTGAACAAATAAAGAATTCAAAGCCCACTGGATGAATGGCTAGATGGATGAATACATGGGATAGATGGATAGTTGGGTGGATGGATGAATGGAAGCTAGCATATTCACCCTTTTAGCTAACACAGTTGTACTCTTAAAGGTTTTCTAACAAGAGACTCCGTAAGAGAATCTTGCCATCCATGGTTTATGACAAACCTAAGCCTAGCCCAAGAACACTGACTGGTTTGGGGCTGTGAGTGGCTGTCTGGTTTTCTGGGGCTGTGGAGGGCATCATAGCTAATACTTTTTTTGAGACCTCTTGTATCATTTCACCTTACCAGGCAGGTCCAGAAGACTAGAACCTTCCCAGGTGGATGTGCAGCAAACTTTCTGGTAAATTGCTTTCACAGAAAGATATTCAAAACCCCAAGAGACAACTGAAAAGTTTCTGGAGAGCTTTGACTGGCTCTGAGCTCCAACATACATGCCCCGTGGTGTGGGGAGGGGTGTCATGTAACAGCTTTAATCTTCTTCTACCTGCAAAGTAATTGCTTACACTTAAAAAATACTGGATTGGCCTAATTTTATGTGCTTTTACAGAATGGCACATTTTAATTCCTTTGTTGTTTCTGCACAGTGCTATTGTATTTACTTGCTAATGCAGAGAAAAGAACATGACATTCCAAAATGTACTCTTGCCCATGAGTTGCCCTTCCCCTACCAGCATGGGCTACCTTTACCTCCGTGTTGATTTTTTTCTACACAGCTGCATACATTAAAAAAGAGATCATCTGACTATACATGGCCTCTTTTTGTCTCTTTTTACTCCTTTACATTAAATACAGCTCCTATCCAGGGCAATCTTGGCATGGAGGCACCATCTCTCCTCATCTCCCTAGTTCAGGGAAATCATGGTGACTGACTATGTTCCTCTTTAACAAGTGGCCCACGACAAAAATCAAAGGAGAAGTTTCTTTATTTCTTGTTGACGAATGCTGGGGCCCTTTATGAAGGCAGGACATGATGCTCTATAAATTTAATATCTAAATAAGTGCAAACTAATAAATATTCTTTCCATTTCTGGTCAGTGAGATGGGTCAAGCCTAGCAAACATAATACATATCCACCAACTTATTTTTAGCCAGTAGATAGTTCCAAACTCTTTTCTTCACCAAAACTGTTCTCTCCAAACCAGAAAGGCAACTGGCTTGCATCTCAACTTCTCTTATTCTCTCCATCCTATATGGAAGGCTTTAGGCAGCTAGTCAGGGAAAAAGGTAAGAGAATCAAGGCCTAAGTCTCCACAGGGTCACTGGCTCTGAAACATAAGCAAGAATGATGCAGAATCCATACTTCTCAAATTAGAGGAAACTAAAGTCAAGGTGAAGGGAATTTACTGAGGCTCTTCTGGCCAAGAAACAGTATTATCTTGTACTTGGTGTATTCCCTATGCACGGTGCTTAAGTCACAAAAGTATTTCTGTTCTTCTTCACAATTTCAGTCAAAATTGGATACAAGTCTTCCATCAGAAGGGAAATTATACAATTTGAGGGATCACTAATTTCATGGCACTGATTCTTGGTACATGAATATTTGGGGCCAGAAGGCAGATGTATGTTCCCCTCTGGAATGTCACCTTCTACCACAGATTGTGTGGATATATAACAACTACCAGACTCACTAGTTTTTAAGAAACAGTGTCGACTAGTAAGAGATTTTTTTTAAAATACTAGAAAATTTTAGCAAAGAAAGCAAGGTTTAAGCTCATGTGAGAAATCTAAGATTACTCTGAGAAAGGAAAGGTTTACTGATACTCAACATTCAACAGAAGCAGAGATCATCTGTGTTAGGGACATTATGTACAAACCCAAACAATTTAGTGATGCAACAATCTAGTTCTGTAAAAATTATTTCTTAATATTTCCCTCTAGTTTCTGCCATTCTCAATCGAAATCAAAACTTTATAATATTGCTAAACTATAAACTACGTAGTTTGCTCTACCCACATCAATTATGAATTCATTTGTGGAGAAAAAAGAAGAGAAATAAATCAGTCACACTAATTAAAAAAAATTAAGTGAGAAACTGTCAAGAAGGAGTTCCCTGAAGGAAAATGAAGTCTTCTTTAGTTAAATTATAGAATAATTTATAGAAAATTAAAGCTACAAAATGCATTCTCAATACTTGGGAGCCACTGGGTTTTGCATTCTATACTGCATTTCTACACTGCAGGCTTGCACTTTCTCTGGCAAGATACCCTCTGCCTTTTGCTAATACCTCATTGTGAGCACAGCAGAGCTAAATGTGCTTGCTCAGCAGTTTAGGAGCCCATCATGACTGGGAAATGGAGGTGTGGATACTGCTGCAGATCATGTTACTCTGGGGCTTTGATGATGACTGAATCAAATCTTAAATATGGACTCAAGTTTCCTTTTGCCATAATAATTCACAGAATTCCACCTCCCACCCACCACCAATCTCTCAATCAGATTACGGGAAAAGTGTACAATTAGGAATATTTTTATATCACCACTAGCCCTGCCATCTGATCTTTATTCCCCAGTGCCATTTGTACCAGTAAGTTCTCAATTAACATAAGCTCTTCCTCAGAGGCACAGCACTGGTCTCCTTATTAAATAGCAAGTATCTTGATATCAGGTGGAATGTTCAGTAAAATGTGATAAATGGCCAATAAAGTAATGCCACTTGCATAGACCAGGAAGGAGCTTCGCATTGGTGGGCTCCTTGTTCACATGAGGCCATCCAAGTGGAAGGGCCATGCATTCACACCAGCTGTACTGTGGCCTGGGAGAGGGAGAACAGAGGAGAGGGGATTTGTAGGCGCAAGAAAACTGGACCAGATCCAATAACAAACACATAATTAAAAGCATGGGGGACTGCCTTAGCAGATGATTACAAATCAACCTGGATATGGTCCTATAGGCCTAATGCTATTTACCTAACCCAAAATGCCACCGAATTCAATGGAACTTCTGCCTCAGAAGAATGGATAGAATGAGACCCAGAAATGCATAGAGAATTGTGACACCAGTACTTACAATAAAGCCACAAGGCAAGAAAAATATTTAAGAAAGTGACTATACACTTTTAACTGCGTACTCAGGGTGGACAAGTGGAACCAGCAATAGGGGCCCATATATAGCAAGTGGTCCAATCTGGGAAGCCTTTGTCCCTGCAGCCTGATGTCCTCTTCCCCTACCAGGGGGTATGGGTAGGGAAATAGTACCATGCCCCTCCCCCACTGAGAGACACCTCGGGGTCTGACTCTGTGAGACCGTATCTCTGTCCCCTCAGGCAGCACCAGATACAAATACCATGAAGGCTCTGAAAATCAAATTGCCATCGAAAAACCACTGTCTACTACAGTAGACAAAGACCCACATGCTAAACTTAACAAGGTGACTGCCTGCTAAAATGAGAGATTGAAATGCAACCCAGGGTTACACAAACTTTCCCATGTACAGTTTAAAATCACCCATCGACCGAGAACCAAGACAATCCAACTTGAATGTGAAAAGATAATCTTGCAATTATCTGAAATGGATTTTAAAGCAGATAAAAATGCTCAATAGCTAGATGTAAATTCTTTTGAAACAATTTTTTAAAAAACAAGGAAAATCTGAGAAAAGAACTAGGAGCTCTAAAAACGTATAAAATGGAAATTATAAAACTAAAAAATAAAATAACAGAAATATTAAAACTTGTTGGATGGGCTCAACAGCAGTGATGATAGAGGATGGAATCAGTGAGTTTGAGGACAGAAAATAGAATTTACTCAATCTCAACAAAAAAGACAAAACATTAAAAAAAACTAACAGGGCTTCAGGGACCTGTGCAACAACAACAAATAATCCAACATTTGTATCACCAGACTTCCAGAAGGAGAGAAGAAAGAGTGTAGCTGAAAGACTGTATGAAGAAATAATGGCTGAAACCGTCCCAAATACGGCAAAAGACACAAATCTACAGATACAAAAAACTTAATAAATTCAAGTAGGATAAACCCAGAAAAATTCATGCTAAGATACATGATAATTAAAATTTTGAAAACTAAAGAGAAGGAAAAATCTTGAAATCTGCCATAGAAAAAGGATACACTAACACCCATTCAAATGACAGCAGATTTTCTTCCCACCCCGCATCCCCCACCCACCCCGCCGGCTACGCTGGGTTTCATGGAGGTGTAGTCAGTAATTAAAAATTATATATATATACAACTTGATGATTTGATACACGTATATACTGTGAAACATTCATCACAATAAAGCTAACAACAGTGGACTTTTTATCTGTAACCATGGAGTCCAAAATCAAGTGGTTTCAAGTGGTAAAATGAAAGATCTGCCAACTTCAAATTCTATATCCAGAGAAGCTATCCCTCAGGAATGAAGGGAAAATAAAAACATTCTCAGATGAAGAAAAACAAAGTATCTGGCAGTAGCAGTCCTAACGTTAAAGACTGGCTAAAGACAGGTCTTCAAACAGAAGGGAAATGATAAAAGAAGAAACCCTGGAATGGTTACCAGAAAAGAAGAAGATATAGTGGAAAAAGCAAAAATATTGGTATGTATAGTAAATTATCATTTGTATAATAATTTTTATAAATCACATTTGATGATTGAAATAAAAGTTATAATACCATCTGATACCCAAGACAATGATAATTAATAATGGGGAAGGTAAAGGGACATAAATGGAAGTGAGGTTTTCATACTTCACTCAAAATTTGTATGAAAAGGCACAGGCCCTATAGCTACAACAAAGAAGAATAAAGTAAGAAGAGTCACTTTATTTGCTACTAAGGCTTACTGTACAGCTACAGTAATCAAGACAATGTATTGATGAAGGGACAGACACATTAGTCAAAGCAATTATAGAGAACCCAGAAATATGCCCACATATAAATGCTCAACTGATATTTGACAAAGGTGAAAAAGTAACTCAATAAAGGAAGAATGGTCTTTTCAACAAATGGTGCTGGAGCAATTAAGCCTGCATAGACAAAAAAAATGAACCTTGACCTAAACTACCTACCTTATAACTCAAAACGGATCACAGACCTAAGTATAAAAACTAAAACTATAAAGCTTTTGGGAAAAAACACAGGAACAAATCTTTGGGATTTGGAATTGGGCAAAGAGATCCTAGACTTGATATCAAAAGCATAATTTATAAAATTGATAAATTTGTCCTTATCAAAATTAAAAACATTGTTTGGTGAAAGCACATGGGAAGAGGATGAAAAGACAAGGAGAGTGGGAGCAAATATTTGCAAACCACATATCCAATTAGGGACCAGTGTATAGGGTATATTATAAAAACTCTAAAAACTCAACAGTAATTAAACAAACAATCCAAATAGAAAATGAGAAAAGACATTTTACTGCAGATAACATATAGATGGCAAACAAGCAAATGAAAAGATGTTCAACATCATCAGCCATCAGGAGAAAGCAAATTAAAACCAAAATGAGATACCACTACTTGCCTATCAGAATGGTAAAAGTGAAAAACAGTGACAATACCAAATGCTGACAAAGATGTAGAGAAACTGGATCACTCATACAGTGCTGGTAGGAATGTAAAATGGTATAGCCATTCTGGAAAATAATTACCTTACAAAACTAAACATAAAGTTACCAAATGACCCAGCAATTGTACTGCTGGGCTATTACGCAGAGAAAGGAAAATTTATGTCCACACAAAAACCTGTTCACAAATGTTCATCGCAGCTTTACTTGTAATAGCCCAAACTGGAATCATTCCAGATGTCCTTCGCCAGGTAAATGGCTGTGGAATAAACATACCATGGAATATTACTCAGCAATAAAAAGGAATAAAATACTAACATACACAACAACTTGGATGAATCACCAGTGAAAAAAGCCAATCCAGAGAGGTTACATACTGTATGAGTCCATTTATGTATGATTTTTCATTTTTGAAATGAAAAAATTTTAGCAATAGAGGACAAGTTAGTGGTTGCCAGGGGGGTTAGGTATGGGGCAGATGGGATTGGAAAAGGGGGGTGTGGTTATGAAAGGGAAACAGGAGAGAGGGTTGTGGTGTTGGACATGTTCAGTATCTTGACTGTGGTGGTAAATACAAGAAACTACACTGGCAATGCACTGTGTAGAACTTACACACACACACACACACACACACACACACACACACACAGGAGCACAAAACTCAGGAAACCTGAATAAGTTTGATGATTTATATCAAATATCCAGGTTATGATATTATACCATTGTTGTGCAAAATGCTACCATTGGGGAAACTAGGCAAAGTGTACAAGGGCTTTCTCTGTATCTTTTCCACAACTGCATGTGAATCTACAATTATCTCAATAAACACTTGAATTTTAAAACCCAAAGAGGGTCACAATGTGAATTGTGAAACCACGTAATATTTCTATCATGAAGTTCATTTTCAAACATGGCATGCGGCAACCAAAGTCAGGTGTACAGTGTAGAAAGAACTGTGAGCAAACTGTGAGTTTTATGTGTGTGTTGTTTTTCATCATTCAATTAATCATCACTGAAAAGCCACTGTTTTATAAGGGAAAGAGGGAAGGAATATCACAGTCACATAATATTGGAATCAGTCGGGATGAAGGAAGATGCAAGCAAACATTCTATCAATCAATTCTCAATTACTGATCCCAATAGGTCTTAAGTTCCAGAGGGCAAAGACACATGTTTTATTCTCCAAAGGATGATCTGCACCTGGCATAGTCCCTGACTCATGATAGAAACCCAGTAGAGTTGATTCGTGAGGAACAAATTCACACCTCAGGCGGTGTGTGAAAAAAGTTCCTGCCAGCTAGAAGTTTATAACAGTCTGGCTCTGTAGGGCAAATAAAAATGTCCTGGCACCTTAAGGATTGTCTAAGCCCTCACTTCTCAAAGGTTCCCTCCAAAATTGCCCTTGCCTTCTTCTACACAGAAGAGTGAAGGAATCCTGACTTTCAGACAGTCGACGATGTAACTACCCTTAAGCTGTCCAGCCATAACGTCAAAATTAGCTTTCAAATAGCCAAGCATATCCATGTTTATTTTAGTATTTAAAAATACGTTAAATTTTATAAAAATTAAAATTCATACGAATTTAATAACAGAACTGAGCTTCTCCCTCTCTTCCAAAATGTATGGGTTCATTGCTAGCAGCAAGTGTGCTCCCAAATTTGAAAAACATGCCTAACCAACCAAGGGGTTCTTTGAAGTATGGAATATCAAAGTGAAACAATTTTGTGTAGCTGGAAACCAGATTGATGTTTCTCATGTAGAAAATCAGAGCTATGGAACTTGACAAGCATCTTACTGTCTCTTTACCCCAACTAGTTCTCAAACAGAAAGTAGCTCTCAGCATATCATCAGAAACACCCAGCTCCTGGAACTACTTTCATGGATAGGGTGTCTGGCAAAAAAGCTGAGTGACCCACCAGACATCTTGCAGTAGGAAGCTATGTTTACTTTTAAAATTGAGAGGCATTTTATTGAAACACTTTAGAGATGAGTGTGCAAGTTGGTACACCAGCAGCCCTCAGTAAGACGAATGGCTATTTTGACAGTGAGTTTCTTTTTTTCTTTTCTTTGCTTTTTTTTTTTGAGACAGAGTCTCCCTCTGTCAACCGGGCTAGAGTGCTGTGGTGTCATCATAGCTCACAGCAACCTCAAACTCTTGGGTTTAAGCTATCCTCCTGCCTCAGCTTCCCAAGTAGCTGGGACTACAGGCATGCATCACTACATCCAGCTAATTTTATTTTTTATTTTTAGTAGAGACAGGGTATCACTCTTGCTCAGGCTGTCTGGTCTTGAACTCCTGACTTCAAGTGATCCTCCCACCTGGGCCTCCCTCATATAGGCATGAGCCACCATGTCTGGCCCAACATTGATTTTTATCTTTCCCTCAAAGCCTCTTTATTGAAGATGTAAAAAAGAGTTTCAGGAGATGTCCTTGGACCCAAGTCTAAAGAAAGATTAGTAAGTGCAAGAGATAACAGAAATAAAGTGACTCGAGTAAATAAAAAACCTGGACGTAACAGCTGCAATTGTGATTTCATTTGAAGGTTTAATATGCTGGGAACACTTAGGAAAATTATACATGTCTTGAAGGCTGTTAACTCCAATTCTTATGTTTTCACTTGCCATACTTCACATGGTGATCAATGGAATTAATGATACTTTCATTTTGTTTTAATTATATTTTTATATTTTAACTTGCTTATCTTGGGAGTTGTTAACATTTTATTATATATTGTTCACAATTACTATGTTAAGTGGGTTGCATTTTTTAATGAGACTTATTGTATCTTAAGACCCATTACTTTTAGAGAAACTAGAGTCAGATTTCATAGTGCAAAGTCAATGAGAAAATGGGACTCTCCATTTAAAACTTTGCTTTAGGGCAGCCCTGTCTATTCACGTCACAGCCACAACTAATGATGTTAGAACGTGGACATTGAGACGACAAGAGCAGTGGCATCAACTTTCAGCTTATGGAGTGCCTAGACTCATGCCGAGTATAAAGAAAAACATGTTTTCCAGCAGTGATTTTGGGGTAGGAGAGTGACGTATTTCAAGCTATTCAAAATGTGATAGAACACTAAAGAAACCAAAGAAAAGGAATTAATAACAATGACTTGTCTATTTATTTTAATAATAGTTGCTTCTTTTGGGAATAGGGACAATAAAGAAATGTTTTTCCTTATTAATGGTTCTGCTGAGAAATGTTCAAAGAAACTGCATTGCTGCCTTTCCTTATGGGTAAACAACGAATATATAGAGGCTCTAAACCAAATCCCTCTCAAAGTAAAGGAGGAAATGCTCACTTTTGGGGTAGAGTTGGTAAGGGTCTTAACCCAGAAGCTCAGTATAAGTATACTTATTTGCATTATTAAGGAGTAAATGGTGTTACAGCTGGATGATGGGCATATTCATTATAACTATTTTTTCTACTTTTGACAATTTTTGTGAACTTCCATAATAAAAGTAAACAAAATTAACAGTGTATTCACCATCTTTGTAAAGATACCCCTCCCTCAATATTATTCCAGTTTTTAATTTAGCTGGTGGAAAACAATCAGGGAGCGTGACATCTAATAATCTCCACCTTGACCAATTCTGATAAGGTCAAACACTTTTTTCCCCTAGGAGGTACCATACAAAATTTTCTTTAGTTTAGTTTGATGTGTATGAAGATTTTCCACTTGGGAATAAAACCCTCAGCAAATCCCTGCAGAGTGTTTTCCTTGTGTGACATGGAGCCAACCAGCCAAGGTTCTCAGTAAGGCTGCCAGGGTAAATCATATCTTTCCTGGCTTTACATGTGAGCCAGATGTTGGGGATTTTCTGAGCTACAGGATCACGGGAGGGGGAAGGTTTTTGCATTTCCTGTGTTCTCACTCTATCTCTCAAACTTTCAAGATTTATGGCCAGTCAACAGTGTCATGAAGTGGCCTGAAAATATCCCAAGAATAAAACCCATTGACAATGACAATACACCTCACTGTGCCATCGCCTCATACCATTTGTCAGATCAGGATCTTTTTATACTGCTTATTCCCCCAACTGTTTCCAGAAAAAGTCAGTGAAGCAGATGTAATCTTTAATCTGCTGAAACCTGCAATTCAATGCAATTCTTCTACCATTTAAAATAATTTTTTGTGGATAGTATTTTATGAAATTAGTATTTGCTCATCACAAGTTAGAAATACATAAAAGTATAAATGGTATGTACATTGCATGTATACATAAACACCAACAATACTCCTACTATCCATAGAAAATCAACATCATTATCATATGGTTCCAACGATAAGTAAGAAGTTCCCTGGGATCTTAATGAATATCTATATATGTCATCATAAGCATGTATGTTTGTGTGTGTATACAAACATGTATTTAAACATTCTGTAATAAGCATTTTCCTCATTTATTAAATATCATTAAACAATTTTGATGGCTACATAATTTCATCAAATAGCCATACCATAATTCATTTTACTATTTCCCTAATGTTAGACATTTAGGTTGCTAATGTCACAAAATTTGTCAATATTTTCCTCAGTTATAAACAATTTGATTTGCTACATTTAAAGAGTCGACTTAAATAGTTGACTATTGAAATACTAGCTTATCTTTTCTGAATAATTACTTCCTAGGTTGAATCACTTTTATTTCAACCCAGCCTTCTTAGGAAGGCTAAGTGTCAAGTTTCCTAAGTCTAGTATGCATCAGAATCACCCAGAGGGCTAGTTATAAAAGCACAGATTTCTTTGGTCCCAGCCCCAGAGTTTCTTGATTGAGAAGGTTCTTGGGTCAGACCCAAGAATTTGCATTTTTAACAAATTCCATGGTCTGGACCTCACACCAAGAACCACTGTTCTGAAGAAGCCCCTGCTTTATACTCCGGTTTCTCTTCAGATTGTATAAATATTTCGCCTTTTAAAGAAGCACCTGTTGGATCTATGAAACTGATGCAATGAGTAGATTCTCATTATGGGCTCATCCCCTTTTACTTCACCACTGAGGAATAAAAGGCTGCTTCCATCACCATTTCACAGTCCAGTCCAGTCCATGCCATGGCGTGTGCACAGGTGACCTCTTTATGTTGAAAATGTTTGGCAAACAAGTCATGTTGGCAAGGGATGCTGCAGTTTTGACACCTACACCTTGATTTGGGAATCATTTTTCTCACTCAAATTTGGCAAGTATATGTCTTCCTTAAGGTCAGACTGAAAATACACTCTGACTCACAAACTTAGTTTAAAACACCACAAGGGATAAACAACTATTTTTATAACTAATGATTATTAAAATATCTTCATTTTGAGTTGTCTTATGCACTTTGCCTGTATAATGAGACCTAAGTATTTATGTAGAATTTCTGCATTACTGTATGAATAAATCATCAGAACCAAAAGTGGTCTCCTGGCCTCCAGCGTCTCCCTGATGTCAGCCTATGCTCACCCTCTCACTGACCACACCTTTCTAAAAACCAAAACTGATTATTTACTTCTGTCCCCAGCAATATGGCAAATGAAATGTCCAGAGAAACTACTTCTGATGTAGCACATCTAAAATGATGGCTAAAATGTTTAAATGAGCATCTTTTTTTAACGCATTGCTGACCTAGCAATAGAGTGAGGGAATGCTTTAGAGACCAAAAACAAAAAACAAACAAGTCAACAGTCAAGAGCAATGAGCAAGAGTTGGGGATATTCCAACAATTCCAGGTACCCTATTGCTTAGCTTCTAAGGGGCTAGGTGAGAAGAAGAAACAAAGGATGAGTCCAGATTTGGATTTGAGTTCAAAATGACACCCATTCATAAAGCATGGACTTGTAAATGGCAGCACAGTCAGCAAATGAACTAGGAAGAACAAAACAAAACAAAACCACTTGGCCTACAGAGTGAGACAGTAGGCAAAGATGTGTTAGCTCTTGGTGAAGAGGGAAAAAAGGTTCCCTGAAGAACATGAACGGAAACTTTTCAAAAGAAGACAGACTAATGGCCAATAACATGAAAAAATGCTCAACATCCTAATCATCAGGGAAATGCAAATTAAAACCACAATAAGCTATCACTTAACACTAGTAAGAATGGCTTTTATCAAAAAATTCCAAAACAATAAATGTTGGTGTGGATGTAGCGAGATAGGAACATTAATACACTGCTGGTGAGACTGCAAACTAGTACAGCCTCTGTGGAAAGCAATATGGAGATACCTCAAAGAGCTAAAAGTAGATCTACCTACCATTTGATCCAGCGGCATCTACCCAAAAGAACAAAAGACATTCTATAAAGAAGACATCTGCACTCGAATGTTTATAGCAGCACAATTCACAATTGCAAAGATGTGGAAACAACCCAAGTGCCTATCAGTATGAGTGGATTAATAAAATGTGGTATATGTATACCATGGAGTACTACTCAGCCACAAAAAAACAACGCTGATCAAGCACCTCTTGTATTATCCTGGATAGAGCTGAAATCCATTCTACTAAGTGAAGTATCACAAGAATGGAAAAACAAGCACCACATGTACTCACCAGCAAATTGGTTTCACTGATCAACACTTACGTGCACATATACGAATAACATTTATCGGGTGTCGGGCAGATGGGAGGGGGAAGGAGGGGATAGGTATATACATACATAATGAGCGCGGTGCGCACCGTCTGGGGGATGGACATGCTTGAAGCTCTGACTCCAGGGGCAGGGAAGTGGGGGTCAAAGCAACACATGTAACCTAAACATTTGTACCCCTGTAATAGGCTGAAATAAAAAAAAAATATATATATATACATATAGCGAACATCATAGTCAATGGAAAATATTTTTTAAAAAAGCATGCTCTTGGGAAATAGGAATAAGGGAAGACGGTGTGCTATCAGCATTTTATTCAGCGTCACCTTGGAGGTTCTAGTCTACACATTAAGACAAGGAAAAGAAATAAAATGTGTCAGAATTAGGAAAATGACATAAAAATCATTATAGGTAGATTATATAATCTTCAATATAAAAATCCCTACAAAATCTACAAATTATTAGAATAAGAGTTTGGACAAGTTCCATTTGTTTCCTTTTTTATCACTATGTGGCAATTTATTGTTTTCATTGTTCTTTTTAGTGCTTAAATTGCCCCAAATGTCTGTGGAAATTTCTTTAGACCAGTTCCTATGTCCTTGTGACATGATCCCCATTACTCTTTGAGTAGTTCCTTGCTTTCTGGCCCCCCAAAATGAGCTAGGCTCCCCTTGGTCTTTCCCTGTTCCAGATCTGGAAATGAGCCATTTCCATAAGGAATCCTATTTCTTTTTAGTAGGCAACAGTAGAAACCAAGATGTGTGTGCTGAATGTGCTTATTGTTAATGAGTTGTCATTTTCCAGGCCCTTTCAATGTATAGAGCTAGGAAATATATTATTTTAAATTATGAATTCATCTGATAGAGTCTATTCAAATTTAATATCAAGAGTTTTTCTCACTTTATTATATATTTATACCTCTTTTCCATTGCAGTAAAAATTTGTGGTTTAATAATTGTATTAGTAAATTTAGTTACCCGTTTTATCCTACTATGCATATTTTTTGTAAATATAATATAAATATTAACACTAACAATAAACCCACTAAGCAGAGTTTAAAATTTGGCAGTTCTTTGCATTTGAATGAGAAAAAAATTAAAAAGAGAAAAAAATTAAAAAAGAAGACTTTGCAGTTTTTTTGTCCTTTGAATATACATGCCATAAGAATATATATTCAGAGCACTATGTTTAAAAATAGTGTGAATTAATCATTTGCTCCAGAGTTATGTTATCTATTTGATATACAGTTAGAGTTCTTTTCTTTGTTTCCATTCAATTTTAAGGTTTGCTATTTTTCATCCTTGATGATTTTAATTTTTTTTATTAGGTAAAACATACATATGGTTCAAAAATCAAACCATATAAACAGGTATACTCTAATCACTATTACTTTCAATTCAATTACCACCCACCCCATCTAGTGAACCGTTTTCATTACTTTTTGGTTTATCCATCCTGTATTCCTTCTTGTAAAATTAAGCAAATAAACATCCACACATACATACATACACACACGTATGTAGACTTGCTTCTCTTTCTTTCTTAAAACAAAAGGTGGCGTACACTACATACTCTTTATACCTCACTTTTTTCCATTTAACAATTATCCTGGGTATCACACCATATCAGTTTATGGAAATATTCCTCATGATTTTATAGCTTCATAGCACTCAACTGTATGGATATGCCATGGTTATTCAACCAGTCTCTATAACAGCACATTTGGGTTTTCAATGTGTTGCTATTACAAAGAATACTACAAGAAATAACTGATATTGATGTTGTTTCATATTTGTAGAGGTGTTTTCATCAAGGTTAATTTTTGTTAATAGAAGTGAAATTGTTAGTTTGAAGGATACATAAATATGTAGATTTGTATGCAATTCCCCTCCATGGAGGTTGTAATGATGTTGCATTCTCACTAGCAATGAATCAGAATGTGTGTTTTTCTAGATTCTCCAAAGGAGTACTTTTTTTTTTAGCAAGGTTACATTTCTGTGCACCAGCAACCAAGAGTTTAAAATGTGAATTTTTTAAAGTTACCATTTATAAAAGCAATAACAAAAAATAGTATATAATAGGGAAAAAAACTAACAAAAGTTGCATAAGATTTTTAAAAATATCATAAAACTTTGATATAAGATTTTTAAAAATATCATAAAACTATGATAAAAATATCATAAAACTTTATTGAAAGATCTTAATGAAGATATGAATAAACTGAGAGACAAAGTATATTCATGGATAGGAGGATTCACTATTGCAAACATGTCAATGACTCTCAGAAGATTGAGTCATCTCTCTTTCAAGCTGGATGTTAGGTTGGTAAGTGTTATTTTACTTATTTTTATTTAAAATATACCTATATGTTACATTCACTCTCTGGTAGATAAAGATACATTTCACAATTTCCAAAAGTTTAACTAAAAGAAAGGAAAAGATTATTTTCTTACTTCTTTACCTAAAAGCTTCTAGTGGCTTCCTGTTGTCTACTCTGCAGAATAAAATCCAACTTCCTTGCAAGGCAAACTAGGCTCTTCCCCATTAGGCCTCCAATTACATTTGCGGCCTCATCTCCCACCACTGACACTCCCTTGTATTCTAAGGACACTCGGTATTACCAGATCCCTAAACACATCCCTGACCCATGTATCCTCCTGTCTCAACCTGGCCAGTTCCCACACTTCCAAAGTGAGCACATGTGAGATCCTTAGTAGAGTCTTCCCAGACAATTCTGATGATCATTCTCTCCTCGGCACACTCACAAAGCCATATGTCAATTTTCCTCATCATGTATCTCCCCTCCCTTGCCTGCGAGATCTTTGTAGCCAGGGACTGTGCTTTCAATTCAGTTCACCAACATTTCCTGTGTGTTAATTTTATGTCCTGCACTATGCCGGGCACCAAATTTATCAGGAGTGGACCCTGTTTCCGACCCTCAAAGAGCTTGAAATCTAGTCATACTCATGTCTGTATTCTTTATGCTAATTGCAGTACCTGGCACATTGCAGATTCTTAAATTATGTCTGATGAACCAATAAATAAACAAATTAAGGGATAAATAAAGGATAAATTACCCTTTTTATTAAAAAAAAAAAAGAAACTTCTGGCAATGAATCATGGTTTCAACTGCTTTTATTCCATGATTTTTAAGGCTGTTGTAAATTATGCATGCCTATCAAAGACTAAATTTACCTAAGGAAAAAACACCAAATGTTTATCTTAATGGGGGTGTTTCAATTATGCTCATGGAACTTCCAGAATAAATCCAGCCAATCAATTAAAACTTGGATTCATTATACAACACAATACCAAGCAGTAACACAAGACAAGTTGTGTTAATGGGAAATGCCAATGAAAGTATTCCCTTTTGGCCTCTCTCCCATGTGAAGATGTGTTTGTAAACATGTTTACTTGCTGTTCCCTTTCTTTAAAAGGAAAAAAGTTCCCAAGAAAGATTTAAAATTAAGACTTCTTTTAAAATTTTTAAGTTCCAAATAGCTTCAGGCATAAGTAAGCAGTCAGTCCTCCTATCTGCCCATTTATGAATATTACATGCCAAGAAATACTTAAAATGATGCATTTTGCAGATACCAGCTTTCCACAAACCAAATAGAGAAAACTAAGTAAGGATCATCTATATAATGTGGCTATGCCATCTGGATACAACTTAGTTTTTCCCAAACTGCCCTCTATTCTTCAGTGGGACAAATGTACTATCATTCTCCCACATACATCATCTTATTCTGGCTCTCCTGGGTGGTTCTCACTAGTACCACTGTAGTTCTATAAATAATGGCTCTTCCAACAATGTCCATGTCCTGTCCCCAGAGCCTGTGAATATTTTATAGTACATGGTCAAGGGGACTTTGAAGATGTGATTAAATTAAGGATCTTGAGATGGGGAAATTATCCTGGGTTATTTGGGTGGGCCCAATGTAATCACAAGGGTCTTTATAAGAGGAAGACTAGTTAGTAGTACTAGGAGATCTGACAATGGAAACAAGAGGCTGGAGTGAAACGAGAAAGGGGCCACAAGCCAAGGAATATAAGTGGCTTCTAGAAGCTGAAAAAAGCAAGGAAACAGATTCTCCCTTCAGAGCCTCTAAAAGGAACCAGTCCTGCTGCCTTCAGCCCAATAAGCCCAGTAAGATTCATTTCAGACTTCTGATCTCCAGATATGCTAAGACAATAAATTGGTATTATTTGAAGCCACTGAGTTTGTGGTGATTTGTCATAGTATCAATAGAAAACTGATTAGACTTCATCCTTGCTTGCATTATCCTGCCCCAGCATTGTTCTATGCAGATCCCACGTAATACTCAATTCTCTTGAATTGAAACTATCTTCGTGCCTCATTGGTAATCCCTTTATACTCTGGTAAGAACAGAATTAACCTGGCATTTGTTTGTTACCTGTGGCACAGACTGCTGATGGGTTACCCCAAAGCCATTCTCTACTCATTCTCTCTTGCCGCCTTGTACCACATGCCTGGATAGGCAAACGCTCTTTCTCAGCCTCTCCTGACAATACAACCTAGTTCTGGAAAATTAAGCACACATTGGATGTCTGCTGGGAGAAAGAGGATGTCTGAGGGAAACTATTGCTTTTCTGATAAAAAGGGAAGACGTGACCAGTGTTACCATTTCCCTTTCTTCCTCCCTTAACCATGAGGCGATGGTTAGAGCTGCAATAGCTGTCTTGCAACCACCAGCAAAAGTGCATCATTTTAAGTATTTCTTGGCAAAAGACGTGGGCTCTGATGTTGCTGAGTCATTGAGCTAAAGCCAATTGTTGCTTAATTCTGGAAACTTCTGGTTTTATGAGAACAATAGCTCCTACTTGTTTAAGACACTGTAATATGGGTTTGGTATTACTTGAAGCTGAAAGCATTTCTAATTTACTATATTACCTTTTAAAATTTAATTAAAATTACTACCTTTCTCTGGTAGCCTCCATTATACTGCAAGTAACCAGACCATTGAGGTGTAGGAAAGTATAACAGAATCCTCCCTAACACACACACACACACACACACACACATTTATAAAAATGGAGAAAGAGAAGAGAGACAGAGAGAGAGGACAAAAGAGAGAGAAGAAGGAGAGAGAAGAGGGAGGGAAGGAAGGAAAAGAAGGAAGAATTTTAAAGCTAAACTTGTGTCACTACTACCAAACTATAATTTGAAAAAGAAATGTTAAAGAATAGAGTGGCACCCACCTTAATTGCCTCAATCTTAGAAAACTTCATGCTGTAAATACACATGGAAGAAATGCAATGAGAATAAAGTTGAGAGTTCCGAGCTTTCTGGGATTTCTTCTAACATTTTGCTCAATGAACTGAGTGTCTCTAAGTTTCTCCATCACCATTCCACAAAGTTGAATACCAAAGTGACTCAATGAATTACTAAAAGAGGCTTCGTTTGCTGGTTCCAAATAAGTTACTCCAGAGCACCGGAGAAGACACGTAACACAAAATTCCCAGAGCAATAACATGGACGATGGTGAGCCATCTAGAGGAAATGAGCGTCAGTGAACATAGAAGCTTATTCTAACTATGAAACTACTCTAGCAACTTTCTAAAATTCTCTCTTTGGTGTTCATATCATGGATTATCCTATAAGATTTGAGGTTGCTAAAGTTCTTTGGCAAATCTCTTGTGATTAAGGCAGAGATCTGAAACGGGCCTTTTCCTTAGCATATTCCATTTATGACTATGACAGTGAGGTCCCAGTGCACCAAAACATTCAGAGGCTAAAGTAAACAACCTGTGTCAACTTACTCTATGGCAGGGACAGTGCTAGAAACTGGGGCAAAGGGAAATCACAGTTCTCGCCCTAGTAAAGCTCAGATGCTTATCCAAGGAATAGACACGAACAAATAAATATGATATATTAAGGGTTATAAAAGGAGAATTACAAGTTCTTTTGGGAGAACAAAGGAATGGATTAAAAACATGAGCAAAACAGTTCCTTTTTATTGATTGACTGAATGATGACCAGAATAAGGTGGAGCGAGTAAACAGAGAAAAAGACTCCTCGGTATTTCACAGGTTAACAGAGCAAGACTGTTTCCAGTAAAGAAAATAACAGAGTGGATGGAAGCGATGGGGCAAGGGGAGGACTTTAACACACTAGTTACCGAAATCTCCCCACAAATACCAAAAATGTCTGTGATGACAAGGTTGGGGAATGAGTTAACAGCTGGTAACAAAGTCATCCAAAAGAAGAAGGGGTGAAAGAAGGATCTGGCTGGTACTGTTTTTTGAATTCAACTGGAACAGCTGGCAAGAGACTGGGAATGTTGATGCACAGGAAAAGTACAGTTTGGAGAAGTTCCATATCACTGAGCACGTCTATGGCACATCCAGAGGCAGCCCCTTGGTTTAGGGACCACACTGAAATGGGAGGGGGTAACTGCCTATTAACCACACAGTTTCAGAGAACACTGAGACAGGGGAGACTATCATTTACTGAGCAGATACTGCGTGAGCCTAACATATTTTAAACCATTTAATCCTTGCAACAACCCTGTGAGGTACCTATTAGTAACCCCATTTTACTAGACTTAGAATATGAACTTTTAGATATTCTTATATTTGAGTCCTCGCTCTATCACATAGTATTTCTATGATGGCAAAAACTTAACATGTGACTGAATGAAGGAATGAAGTAAAGTAACCTTCCCGAAGAGGAATAGCAAAGCCAAAGTAGGATTGAAATCCACAGCTCCTCGATTTACAGGCAGTGATCTAGCCCCCAAATCATAATGCCCCCAGTGGTAGAATTCTCCAGTCTATTCTGAACTGTCATCAGAAACATTCAAACTACAGCTCCTACCTTCACACGTTTTTGTGCCATTTCTGCATTCAGTATTCTCTGTGGCACCTAATGCTGCAAAATATGTCTTGAAATAACTGTTGTAAGATAGTAAATTGGTGCATTCCATTTTGAGTAAGGGTGGGGGCAGAAAATTTGGAAATACTTATCAAAATCTCAAATGCACATACATACCCTTTACCTAACAATCCCGCTGCTGTGAATTTAGTCCATTGCTATACAGTAAAAGTATGTTCTGCCATTCAATCACTCATTCATACACACACATAGATACATGCATCGTGCATATGTCCACAGATACATACATACTTATACATACAAAAGGCTAATAGGAGGCAGAGTGGCATAGGGACTAAGAATAGGGACCTAGAAGCCAAACTGCATGAGTTCAAATCCTGCTTCTACCACTTCCTAATTGGGACCTTGGGCCTCTTGGACCTCTGTGCCTCAGTTTGTTCATTAATAAAGTGGATCTAAGAATAGTCCTACTTCATAGCTTTGTTGAAAGGATTAAATTAATTGTACATGTAAAGGACCTGGGCCAGTAAATATGAAGTACTGTTTACATGTTAGCTGTTGTCATGATGATTATCAAACACTGTAATAGCAAAAAAAACCTGAAAATAATCAAAACATCTGCAAGAATAGACTAAATTCATGATGGCATATCCATATAAAAGAAAATGATAACATCATCGAAGATACTTAAATATATCTATTAATATATGAGCAGTGTGTCCAGAAGAGAAAGAATATACACGTGTTAGGTAAAGAATTCTATTCTGGGGCTCTCTGGGGTTTTTCTTCCCTTCAGGTGTCTGCTAGCCATTTGTTGAATTAGTATAAAACTACTATGGTCTGCACTCGAATGTTTATAGCAGCACAATTCACAATTGCAAAGGTGTGGAAACAACCCAAGTGCCCATCAATAAGAGAGGATTAATAAAATGTGGCATATATATACCATGGAGTACTATTCAGCTATAAGAAACAATGGTGATATAGCACCTCTTGTATTTTCCTGGCTAGAGCTGAAACCCATTCTACCAAGTGAAGTATCCCAAGAATGGATAAACAAGCACCACATGTACTCACCAGCAAACTGGTTTCACTGATCAACACCTGAGTGCATATATAAGAATAACATTTATCGGGCGTCAGGCAGATGGGAGGGGGGAGGAGGGGATGGGTATATACATACATAATGAGTGCGATGCGCACCGTCTGGGGGATGGACAGGCTTGAAGCTCTGACTCTGAGGGAGAAGAGGGGGAAGGCAACACACGTACCTTAAACATTTGTACCCCCATAATATGCTGAAATAAAAACAAAACAAAACAAAACAAAACAATACTATGGTCTGAAGTGGGTCAGGATGAGCGGAAATGTGAGACCCAGGAAGATTAAAGTCATATGTACGTGCACATGGACATAACATCTTTCCAGACCCACATGGGCCCTTCCTACCTGCCTTCTCACTCTTCAATTCATAGCTATTATGGTAAGAAAATATGTGAGCCACCTTCCTCTCTTCTCTACTTTCAATGGACTTTTCACAAAAGCTGCCAAAACAATTTGGGAGAATGCATGTTCTCCTGCCTGGATCTACAATGTTAGGTCCTTTGCTGTAAATTCTCTTTTTCACACTCCTTGCCTGACAGGTAAACAGTGTGAAAGCTCCTTTTGCAGATTATTTTGAGCACTGCTTTTAACTGAAGTTAGTCAAATGTCTCAAAAAAACTGGAGTATTTCTGAATCACACTTGGCCATGCGTATGAAATTTTTGAAAACAAAGCACAGGGGTAAACCAGTGGAGACTATAACTTAGATGTAGGCCAGATTATAAATATGTATCATTATTAAATTCAAATCATGCCCTGAGCATATCACTGAGAGGAGAAACATTTGGTGACCTAGGATGGCTTATGGGTGAGGGTAAAGGACAAGGACGGTAGGTATGTGCCTTGATGAGCCAGTGCCGGCGCCTTTATATGCATTAAGTACTCAGACCAATCTTATGAACCAAGCATTATCTCCTCTGTGCTATAGATGAAAACATTGGGGTTTAGAGGTTGTAAAGACTGCTCAAGTTTATTTAACAAGAAAGAGATAGACTTTAGATTTAAAATCAAGGTTGGCAGATTCTAAAACTACCATGGCTCTTTCTTCAAATGATCAGCATTTCCAGGTAAGAGTTTATGATTAGATTTCAGTAATGGTAAAGACCAAAGGTAAGGATGAAAGAATGTATTTCTATCAAAAACTCCTAATGGTGCTACTTTACTCATAGAAATGCTATGAGGTAACAGACATTTCATAAAGTCCTCTGGATGCAAGCTGCCCATGGAAGGAACAAAGGTTATGACCAAGGCCCAACGTCATTAAGGTACTTTGCTGTTGCCCAAAATGAATGATACACTGGTGACCAAGCATTCACGGGACTGACTCAGAGGTTCTTGTTTGCAAGGAATAAGCCTTAACATTACAAATACAACTCATCTTTCTCTAGGAAAAGACTACTAGGAAAAAAACTCTGAAAACCAATTGTGCATCCAAATACCCAACAGGATTATAGTGCTTGGTTCATTCCTGCTTGAGCCTGCTGGGTACTGCCCTATCTCCGGGGCCCCTAAAAGAGAAGAGACATCCAAGATTAGAATGAACCATAGCAAAAAGCCCTGGGCTTCCTTCTGACTGGACAGCAAGATCTGAGCTTTTAACTCCATCTCCCTCCATTACCCCCACCCCAGGCTAATGAAAGAAATAAAGTTCAAAGCTCTCTGTATCCTTTTCCTCTACCTGTTTCAAGGTTCCCTTCTTTACCCTAGTGCCAGCTACATCTTTCTCCCTGGATGTCGCAGGTAAGAGATGTATCAATCCCTGCTGCTAAGATATCACTTAAAAAAGAAGTATGGTCCCAGTTATAGTTGGAATTTCACTGGAGATTTATCAGACAATTTAAGGAAAAAAGCTTAAAGAAACTAAAGGAATGCGTATTTGGTGGCAGAATTTCAGATACTATGAAAAAAATTGATGAGATATACAACTCTTTGTATGAACATGTGGGTATATACATACACACACTAAGAAACACATAAAAGAAAGACAACATATGTATGTAATTATGTAAGAAAGTATATCTGGAGCACATAAATCAAGAATATGCATGTGTACTCTTGCTTTGGAGGGATCAGGACCTGGGTAGCAATCACAGACATTGTTAAGGCCATTGCTTACCTCTAAATATCTGTGTGGAGGCGAGGGGGGGGTCATTCCAGACAACTTAGGCCCTTGAAACCAAAGGCCAGTCTTCTGTCAGCGTGTCAGTGTGCTTCTGTGTGCACACCAGGGCTGCATATCCATATTCCCTTTGCATCTAAGCTCCCACTTGCCCCAAGAAAGCCCTTCATTCCACAGTTTCTTAGATTCTCTCTATCTAAACTTAACTCTGACAAATACTCTCAGCCCCTAAAAAGTTTGTTAATCATAAAAGGCCTGAGAGTGGCTGGGACACTAGCTTTTACATGGCTCAGAGGAGATGCTATGATCCCCAAGGATCAGTTCCACAAGTCCCACACAATACTACTGCGTGCCTGGCTCACAACAGGCCCTAAACTGCATGGCCATGACAAGTCTAGCAGCACAGGCAGGCTCAGAGTAGCAATCGGTCCCCAACATGAATGCTGCTCCTGACCACAGTGGCCAGTGCCTTTCCTTGTCCTCATTTTATATCAAAGTGAAGACAGGGACAGAATCTGCCTGTTCAAAATGCTCCCAGTGGACCTTCAAAACCCAGCCCCCCACATATCCCCCTTGGATAAAAGAGGCAGGGCTAGCAAAATTCTGCATAGGTTACAATACCTTCAGGCACTCCCTTATCCTTAGCTTGACATATTTTAACACAGGGGAAAGGACTGATTTATGTGGCCAGCAGGTAACTCTCAGAGGACTCTACATTCATCTCCCCACCTAGACTGTGAGCAATTCACAGAGTACACACTCCATGTGCTTGCTTACGTGAATTCTGTGACATAGGAAGGGCCACAGGCTGGGAATCTGGAGGCTTCTGATCCTGGTCTAAATGCTATGAATTGAGCTCTAAAGCCAGTGGCATTCATAGTTGGAAGAAAGTTCAGAGGTGATACTGTTCCAATATCTATCTTTTATAGATGAGAACATGGAGATGGGGAAAAGTGAGGTGATTTAACCATGGTCATGTGCTTGACGCACCAGAGTCAGAGATAGAATTCAGGCCCCTAACTCACAGCCTGGGGCTCTTTCCACGCGGCATCAGAGCTCTCCATGGGTGGGTGTTCTGTAACACATGAGACGCACTCCTGTACCTGACCACACATGCAACTCATCTACCTAACCCTCTGATATTCCTTCTCCCTTACTCATAAGATGGATGAATCTACAGATGAATTTCATAGAATCTAAGTTCCAACACTGAGTCAGTTTTTCTGTCTCTCTCTCTCTCTCTCTCCTTCCAGAGCTGTTCTAGAACACCATGTGCGAGAGAAAACAACAAAATGGAAATTGCTCACACGGAGCATGAAAAGGCTGCCCACCTCCCTCGCACAGACCGTGGGCAAAGACAGCCCCTCAGCTGTGCCGTAGACACAAGGTGGCTCGTGCTCATTGTTTATTGTGACAGCTGACAAGCCAGCTGGCACAGATCACTCCTCACTTCCAACAGAGACACCACCAGGACACGTGTGACAGTCGCCAGCTGCCACTCAAGAAGACGGGCAGCATCCTGCCGGCCGGCGAGGTGCAGCCCCTCTGGCCCAAGCCCAGAGACCAGCAGCCCTCCCAGCAGAGAGCTGAAGTGGGACCAGTTTTGTGCTGGGGATGGGGGCAAGGGGGTGGCAGCCTACACAAACTGGCCGGGGAGCTGGGGCCACAGGTGGAGCCAAAGGTCATTCTAATGCTCCCTGCAGGTCTGTGCTGCATTTGGCAGAGAAATGGCAGTTCCGGACCAGGCAAAGAGGAGAAACAAGAGGCAAAGTGTTGCACCTGGAATACATGCCAGGCACCACCACAGGGGTGGGCTGAACTTTCAGGGATCTGGCAGTCTCAGGCACAGGACGAGCCTCCCATCCTCCAACCTGGCCAAGTCCACCTGGATTCACTGAATGTGGAGAAGCAGCCCCTTGTAGAGCTACAGAGGGGTCCAAGGATGGGTCTGGCTACCCTGGTCCAGGTCACAGGACACAGAGGAGGCTCTCAAGTAGTAGATGCCAAAGACCAGGAGAAGCCTTTCGCTTCCAGGTTTTCCTCTGCCAGCCCACTCTGCAGAGTGTGGAACAGAGGGTCTCCACCTCAGCACTGCTGACACCTTGGATTGGACAATTCTTCATGGTGGGGGGTTGTCCTGTGGATTTTGGGCAGCATCTCTGGACTCTCCCCTCTAGACTCCAGTAGCACACCACCCCTCGACTTGTGGCAATCAAAAATATCTCCAGGCATCCCCCCTGGTCATGAGCTGGGGGGTGACCAAACAGAATAGTTCTCAACTGAGAACTATCGGTGCAAGGTCAAGAGATCAAATTCCCAGTCTGCCTAAACTCTGAATCCCAACTCTTGCACTTACTGGACACATAACCTCTGCCAAGTTATTCAGTCTTTATGCTTCATTGTCTTCAGCTATAAAATGGGAGAAGTATAACATAACCCACCTTACAGGGTGGGTGCAAATATTAATTTCTTTCCTTCAGGCAAGCCCCTGAGAATGGTGCCTGGCCCATAGCAAGCATTCCTCTTCCTCCGAGAAGCCCAGCAATACTCCATTCCTCCAAATCTCTTACCGGCAGGGCTCCAGGTTAGAGTCTACCACCCCGAGGCATCTGCACACAACTTGGAAAGCGGAAGAGAAGGAGAAGCCAGGGTTCCTCTCCAGCAATGGCAGGCAGGGCCATGTGACAAGAACAGACACAAACTCTGCCTTGCCTTCCAGACTTTCTCCTGCAAATCGCCTATTTTGGTGCCATTAAGTGGCTGAGATCATCTGTGGTTATTTCCTTTGATTTCTGCAGCCTCCTAATCATCAGAAAGCCAGATGCAGTTTCCTCTGACCCTTCCTCCTCCAGCCCTTCTAATAGTTCTATAAGACATAACTTTTCTTACTAAATCCCTTCATGCTTCAAATACCTACAGTGGGTCCCATTTTCCAGACCAAACTCTGTCTTATTCACCCATTAACTTGATGGAAATACTAAAATCCCACCACCAGAAAAATGTTCCTGGGAGTAATAATGTATGTATGCACGTATTTTTGTGCACAGATGGTCTTACACTAGAACCTTTATTCCAGAGATAATCTCAAAATACAAAACAGATAAAACTGGAGCTACTCAAGATGCATGGGGGTATGGCAGTGCCCAGGCTGGCTTACCACTCGCTTACATTTTCTTCCCCACATGGGTAGACTCCTAAGACTCTGAAAAACTCTATTTATTTGCAAATCCCTTCAGTAAGAGCAGGGTCCTAAAATACATGCCAGTTTTATGCATACAAGTGCTACAACAGAAGTTTCAATGAAGTGTGCCCAGAAAAGGGAGCGGGCAACTGCAGATGTATGGCACTAGAGAATCTGGTGTGCAAAAGTGCTCTGCCACGCCATGGGGGCTCAGGGGGGTGAGTAGGTGGCAGGGTCTCTGTCTTCAAGGAGTCCACAGTCAAATGGTAGTGGAAACAGAAACAAAGGCCCATGTGGCCTGTGTCTTGGTGTGAGGCACATGGCATTCGGCGGCCTAAGCGTGCCTTTGGTCCCATGAGCAAGGTTTTAGGCAGAGACGTGGGGTTGTGAGGCACACAACGCTTTCACTGATTCCCAGGGATGGACAGGCTGTCTGCTCACAAAGGGTCTAGAGTATAAAGCTGCCCATGCAGCCTCAGACCTGGCATCCCGTCTTCCTGGTGAATAAACAATGCTCTGAACGGCTCCCGATCTGCCATCTCTGGTACAGCTGACCTCACTGACTAGTGGGGAGTTGCCCTGTGATCTTTATTTTTGAACTGCTTTTTGAAAAACTGCTTTCCTCTGGCCAGATTGCTTTGAGCAGGCCAGACACCTTGTTCTCACACTTCATTTTCATTTGCTATGATTTTCTTGAAA
>CAUYRT010000402.1:0-14648 GCA_963574885.1 Lepilemur ruficaudatus
GGCCAATTAATTTCTTTCTATTTATAGTAGAGACGAGGTCTCACTCTTGCTCAGGCTGGTCTCGAACTCCTGACCTTGAGCTATCCACCCGCCTCGGCCTCCCAGAGTGCTAGGATTACAGGCGTGAGCCACCACGCCCAGCCCTCAGCATATATTTTAAGAGTACATACTATCAATATGACTTATCACTCTTGAGGTTAACCTTTATCATGGGACTTGAGGGCTGTCAGGTGCCTTCACTATAGCATTACTCTTTTCTTTCTCCTTTTCCATACTATAGTCCTTGAAAGAAAGTCACTATGTATAGTTCACACTAAAGGACTGGGAGTTATGCTTTATCATTTTAGGGTGGAGTATCTGCAAGAAGTATTTGAAATTATTCTCCATGGGAGATTTTTCTCTTCCATTCATCCATTTATTCATTTATATCAATATGGACCCATCTTGTATATTTCATGTTCCATTTCTAGTCTCAGCCAATTCTCCAAGGGGCATTGGTTCCTTTTATATCTTTCTAATAGTGTTAAAAACCGAGATCTGAGCAGTAGGTATGCTCTTTGCTATTAAAGACCATTGCTTCTAGACTCTTAGCTGACAGAGCAAAGAGATATGCATAACAAGAAGTGTATATACCAATCCATGAATACATATATGTATTTATAAATATTTCTACAAACATTAGTATCTATGTCAAGCTAAATATAAGCTTACATTGATGTATCCAACTCTAATTTATAACCATATGGATCATTTGAGTTTCCTTCTCTTGCTCATTTGAAGTTTTCATGTCAACAGTGAGGAACCTGGCTCCAAACAGTTGCCGTCAATTTGCCTAATTGTTCAATCTAGTATGTGAGTTTAGTGATTTCAAGATTGTCAATCTGCACCCTCAGAGGAAATAATTATATCACTACACTATAGTGTTATGTACAATTTATTTCCCTTTAATCTAAATATGTCACTCATTTTTGAAGTTACGTAAGTCACCACCTTATTCCCTAACCACCTTCATAGGTTGTTTCACAGATTTGTTATACATTTAGGCTCTTTTGTCACTTTCTGCATTTTATCTTGGGATCCTTGCAAACTAAATGACTTTTTAAAATTTGTATACATAGAAGGTTTTTTTTTTTTTGCTATAAAGTTCCATGGATTTTAACAAATGCTTAACATCTTGTATTCGCTGCTACTGTATAACACAAAATAGTTTCAACACCCTGAAAGTTCTCCTCTTTTACCTATTCAATCAGTCTTCCCCCACCACATGCTGAACCTCTGGCAACCAGTGGTTAGCACCATTATATTTTTACCTTTTCCAGACTTTCATATGTCTGGAATAATAATATGTAGCATTTTCAGATTGGCTTCTTTCACTTAACAATATGCATTTAAGTTTCATCCATGTCTTTTCATGGCTTGATAGCTTATTTTTTTCTTTGCTGAATGATATCCTAATTTTATGTGACTGGCATTTCTTTTTTATTTATACATTTTATTTCAGAATATTATGGGAGCACAAATGTTTTGGTTACATGAATTGTATTTGTACTACTTGATTCAAAGTGATAAGTGTGCCCCTCTCCCAGGTAGTGTACATTGTACCCATTAGGTGTGAATTTACCCATACCTTCCTTCCCTTTTCCACCTGCTTGATTTCCATTGAGTTTTACTTCCATCTGTGCACATGAGTGTGATCAGTTAGTTCTAATTTAATAGTGAGTACATGTGGTGTTTGTTTTTCCATTCTTGCCATGCTTCACTTAGGAGGATGGCCCCCAGTTCTGTCCAGATTGTTGTAAAATGTATAAGTTCATTTTTTATAGATGAGTAGTACTACATGGTATATGTATACCACATTTTATTAATCTACTCATGAATTGATGGGCACTTGGGTTGATTCTACATCTTTGTGATTGGGAATGGTGCTGCTATAAACATTCTAGTGCAGGTGTCTTTTTGATAAAATGATTTTCTTCCCTTTGGGTAAATACCTGGTAGTGGGATTGCTAGATCGAAAGATAGGTCTACTTTTAGATCTTTGAGGAATTTCTATAATATTTTCCACAGAGGCTGCACTAGTTTTACCTCTTGAGTCATTATTTCTAATGGGATCTGAACTTTAGTTTTTGGGTGATTTTATACTGGTGGGTTTCTATTGTGCTGATTAATGAATAATGGAGACCTGAGTACTTCCTGCAGGGCAGGTCTGGTCTTGACAAATTCCCTCAGGGTTTGCTTGTCTAAAAAGTCTTTATTTCTCCCTCATATAAGAAACTTAGTTTTTTGCAGGATACAAAAGTTTAGACTGGCCATTGTTTTGTTTAAGAAAACTAAATATGGGGCCCAAATCCCTTCTGGCTTCTAAGGTCTCAATTGAGAAGTCTACAATTAGCCTGATGGGTTTTTCTTTGTAAGTTATGTGATTTTTTTGCCTTATGGTTCACAAGAGTTTCTCCTTCATGTTAACTTTGGCTAGTCAGAGGACTATGTGTCAGGATGATGGATTGCCTCTTGGTGACAAATCTCCCAGGTGTTTGTTGAGCTTCTTGTACCTGGATATCTAAATTTCTAGCAAGATCAGGAAAGTTTTTCTCAATTATTACCTCAAATAGCTTTTCCCACACTGTGTGTTTTCTTCTTCACCCTAAGGGATGCTTATAATTCTTCTGTTTGGACTCTATATATAATCTCACATTTCTTGTAGGCTTTTTCCTTCCTCTTAATTCTCTGTTCTTTATCTTTGACTGACTTGTTTAATTCGAAGGTGTTGTCTTCAAGCTCTGAGATTCTTTCTTCTTCCTGGTTTAGTCTATTCTTAAGACTTTCCACTGTGTTTTGTATTTCCTTGAATGAATTTTTCATTTCCAGAAGTTCTACTTGTTTTTTTTTAAATAATTTGATTTCTTTAGTCAATTGTTTATTAATTTCCTGCATTTTTTGTGGTTTCTTTGTGTTGGTTTTCTATTTTTTCTTGTATTTCATTGAGCTTACTTATAATCCATATTTATAATTGTTTATCTATCATTTTAGTATTCTGATTTTGGTTGGTTTCCATTGCTATAGAGCTGGTGTTCCCATTTGAGGGTGACCTTTTGCTCTGGTTCTTCATACTTCTGGGGTTCTTTTGCTGATTCCTTCTCAACTGGAGCAGCTGTTGCTTCTTTTTTTTGCACTTTTCTTTTGCTTAAATATAGCTTTTTCCCCTCACCCCCCTCGTACAGGTGTGTTTGTAGCATATGTGGGGTAAGAAACTTTGGTTTTGCTTGTGGGTGCTTTGATGGTGATCTAGGTTCTGGATTGATGCCTTGGTTATAGATATCCTTGGTTTGATAATTTTCTCAGTTGCTAATTGTAGGTTGTAGGAGTTGTGATCTAAGTGAGTGGGCAGATTTCCTGACTCTCTTTGATGAAGGAGGATAAAGGTCTCTGAAATTCTTTCTCTTTCCCAATCCTGTGATCTTCTTAACAGTGTGAGTTTAATCTCTGAGGCAGTAGATGGTATTTGTGGGTGAGAATCAACCACACTCTGTATGATTGAGTCAGTAAATGCTGTAAAGGGTGTGCAACATAAACTCAATGTAGCAGGTGGTGCTTGCTGGAAGGTACAAGCTGCAATGCTGTTCTTGGTTCCTACGACTGGCTCTAGTTTTTCAGGAGAAGCACTCAAATACCCCAGGTGGTGGAAGTGGCCCTGAAACTTCAGGTGAGTCCTCATTCTCTGCCATAGCAGGGGTGGTTGGGGGAGTGCAGCTAGATGGGACTGGATTGGGTAAGACCGCCTTCAAGCTCCACAAAAGCTGGTAAGGTAGCTGCTTCAAGCAGGGGTTAAAGGTCTGCTTCCAGCTTCTGGACAAAGCCGTCAGGGAGGGGCTGAATTGGCCCCACCAAATCAGCAAGTCTGCTTGTGGAGGCGGAGCCATCTGAGATTCATTCTGGTAGTCTGGAGTGGGCCTCACTCCTCTCCACCCTCCCCTGCTCTGTGATTTCCTCCCTTCATCTACCAGCAGGCAGGAGCACAAGCCAGTCAAGCTCCCCCACAACTGTGATGTAACCTGGGAGACTCCCTGCCCAAGATCCCAGCCTAATATCCCATTGTGTGACATGCCAAGTTTATCTAATCATCTGTTGAAGAAAAACTTGGTTGAGCTCAGTTTTTCATGAATACAACCCCTATAAATGTTTGTGTGCAGATTTTTGTGAGGACATAAGTTTTCAATTTGAAAGTATTTGAATAAATACTTAGAAGTGCCATTGCTGGATTTTATTATAAGCTTATGTTTATCTTTGTAAAAAACTGCCAAAATTTCTTCCAAAGTAATTATACCATATTGCATTTCCACCAGTAGTGAATGAGAGCTCCTGTTGCTCCACATCCTTGCTAACATTTGGTGTTGTCAGTGTTTTGGATTTTCACGATTTAAAGTATATAGTGGCAGCTCATTGTTGTTTTCATTTATAATTCCCTCATGACAAATAATGCAGAGCATCTTTTTATATGTTTATTTTCTATCTGTATATATTCTTCGGTGATGTGTCTATTCAGATCTTTTGCCTACTTTTTATGGACTTATTTATTTTCTTCTTGTTAAGTTTTAAGAGTTATTTGTATATTTTGAATACATGCCCTTTATCAGGTATATGTTTTGCAATATTTTCTCTCTGTGGCCTGACTTTAAAGTCTTTTAACAGTGGCTTTTGTAGAACAATTTTTAATATTTTATACTATTTTTATTATGCTAAAAGTATGTATAACAAAATTTCCCACTGTCGTCCATTTTAGTTGTACAATTCAGTGACATTAATTACATTCTCAAAATTGTGTAGGTATCACCACTCTCAATTTCAAAGTTTTTCATAACTTCAAACAGAAACTCTGTTCCCATCAAATAATAACTCCCCATTCCGCTCTCTCTTTAATCTCTGGTCAATTATAATCTACTTTCTGTCTCTATGAATTTGCCTATTTTGAATATTTCATGTAAGTAGAATCATACAGTATTTATCATTTTACATTTGGCTTACTTCACCTGGCATAATGTTTTCAAGGTTTATCCATTTTGTTGCGTGTGTCAGAACTTAATTCCTTTGTATGACTAATACTTCATTTTATCTATGCACCACATTGTGCTTATCCATTTATCTGTTAAGAGTGGATTATTTCCATCTTTTGATTATTGTGAATAATACTGCTGTGCACATTGGCATACAAATGTCTGATTAGTCCCAGTTTTAAATTGTATTGACTATTTACCTAAGGGTGCCTTGACTATTTATGTAGGGCTGGGTCATATGGTAATTCTATGTTTAACTTGTTGAAAAGCTACCAAATTGTTTTCCACAGTAGCTGCACCATGCATTGTACAAGTCTACCAGTAATACATGAGGTTTCCAATTTCTCCAAATCCTTGCCAAACACTAGCTATTTTTATTTTTAATTATAGCCCTCCTAGTAAGTGTGAAACTCTTTCTCATTGTGCTTTTGGTTTGCATTTCCCTAAACACTAATGATACTGAGTATCTTGTCATGAGTTTATTGGTCATTAGTACATTTGTAAGTCTTCTTTGGAAAATGTCTATTCAAATCCTTTGCCCATTAAAAATTTTTTTGTCCTTTGGCATTGAATTATAGAAGTTCTTCATATCTTCTGGATATGAATCCTGTATTAGATATGACTTACAAATACTTTTTCCTATTCTGTGGATTGTCTTTTCACTCTTTTGATAGTGTTCTTTGATGAACAAAAGTTTTTAATTTTAATAAAGTCTAATTTATTTTTTCCTTTGTTGCCTTTGTTTCATATTTAAGAATCCATTGCCAATTTTATAGAGGCATATATTTCTCTATGTTTTCTTTGAAGAGTTGTACAGTTTCAGATCTTAAATTTAAATCAAATGTTCTATTTATATTACCTTCTGAAAAGGCATTATCAAATGATGCTCCCACCAATAGGTTACAAGAGTGTCCATTTTCTCTTCAATGTTGGATATTATCAGTCTTATAAATATTTTGCTAATCTAATGGGTCAAAAAAGATATAGAATTATTTTACTTTTTATTTTCAGTATTGTCAAAAAGTTTAAACATCTTTTCACACATTTATTGGAATTTATAATTTTTGTTCTTTTGTTAATTTTTCTATTTCATTATTTTTTAAAATATTGATTTATAACTGCTCTTTATATGTTATGGGCATTTGTCCTTTCTTATATTTGTTTTACATATTGTTGTCCAATTTATGATTTGTCATAATTTTAAGAAACTATTTTTCAAAGCAAATATTCAATATTGTTATGATTAATTTATGATGAATATTTATGGTGAATTCTGCCTTTTTTTCCTCAGGAATACCTTTTTTAAAGTAGTTATAGACATGTATAACTATAGTTCTTTTTAATACTTTTATTATTGTTAGCATGTGGTTCTTATTTTAATATTTGTCTGTTTTTTATGTTTGAATATTTTTAATACATCTTGTGTGAAAAGGAGTCATTTTTTAAAAAAACTTTTTACTGATTTTCCCCATATTATATTTGAAATTTTAAATCCCACTTTTCTTTCCAAAGCTATGATGATCAATTTTTGTCTACATAGAACATTTTATGGTCTTTTGCTACAGGATTTTTGGCACCAACCCATTATAATCACATTTCATTTACAGATAAACCTGAAGATAGAAAAAATGCTTTGATAGTTTTATCATTAAAATATTTACACTCTTTTCTCAGTTTATAGTAAAATTCCTTTTTGCCAGTAGTTTTAATGTTCTGATTCCATCCTATGTGGGGGAGGAAGTATATTGTCTTTTATGGGGTCATCTTGAGTGCTTAGTGGACATGAATAACTCTTTATTTGGCTTTTCCACCCAAATTTCTATGCCAGAGTTATTTTTAGTCCCCATCTGTCAGTAGATTAGGATGTTTGATGGAAACTACTTTATCTCAAAAAGTTATTTAACCCTTTTAGCCATTTGAGAAAATGAAGGTTAATCACAAAACACAGAGTCAAGATAGTTTTATTAATTGACTTATGAGCATGCCATTGAAAGGGTTGATCTTTCCACAGTGCAGAGAAAGAAGGCTCATAATTCTGAGATAATTAACTGAATGGGAGGAGCAGCCTGACCCAGGAAAATTCCTCTGGGGTCCTATAAAACTTCCAAGCATTCTAAAGATTAGCATCCAGTGTAGCCTGTTCATTGAGTCTGTCGTTCTGTGGAAAAGAACATTTTCTCTGATACTTTAATTTTTAAGGATCAGTGCATATTTTAATGCTACACATACAAAAATACCTTTCAAGTTGACTTATAAACTTAGGCAGGAGAATGACTTTTTGTGGGAGGGAGATGGAAGGGGATTCTTTTAAAACAATTAGAAATTGCAGTCAACAATGAAGTATAGATGTTCTTCAAATAAAACACTTACTAGAACCTGGGAATTTGATTGTAAATATCCCTGCTATCTTCATAACTGAATTTTGTTTTAGCCACATTAGAAGGAGTGGCAATAAATCTTTCTACAATGAAAAAAAAAGCATGATTTCCCTATTTTGTAAAGTGAACATTTATATATTTTGTTTTCTTAGGATGAGATTTACTTGCATATGTTTCTCTGTAAACTTGCAAATATTGGTTTATTTTGTGAACACTACTGGATATAGACCAGTCAATGTCCTTGACTTTACACTAGTCTGTATCTAAATCATTCCAAATTGTTTTAGAGTTGAATGTATCTGACTGAAAAACATGTGGTACAAACAAATGAACCAACATAAGAGTTAAAGAATGCTACTAGATTAGAGAAATAATTTGCTATTTTTCTTTTTTTTTTTAAAAAAGGATGAATTATAAACTGTGGGCATTAGAAATTGTATTATTTATGTGGATTTAATTGTGTGAAATTCCTGAACAACTTTTTTCAAGGGACGGATATTTATTTAAATTTTTAATAAGCATTTTCCACTCTGCCTCTGTATGTCCCTGATTGTACTCATCCAGCAATACATATTTTGCAAGCTCTTTTCTTACTGCAATGGTTGCAAAAACAGTCATCAATTAAATATGTCATCTATGGAGTGTAGCTAATCTATAAGCCAACATCATGTAATGCAGCTTAACCTTGACTTTCTTTGGCAGTCGTCACAAAAATTGCTTTTGATTTCAATCCAGTTGTCTTTGATAACCGCAGTTTGCATGGCTTCTCAGAGCAAATCCTTTCCTATGCTCTGAGTGAGGAGGTTCTAAAGTTCACTGTATATGTCAGGTTTTCTACTTATGTAAGTGGAAATAATAGCTGATAAAAATTCCATGCTTGAAAAAAGTCTGGATGTTTATATGCTTTTGAACAATGGTCAACAAAACAACTTAACAAAGGGCTAAGTTGTCTTTAGAAACACCACTTCTGAGAACAAGTACTCTTGCAAGCATCTTCTGAAAGAATGGTATAGTAGGAAGATCCTAGATTTTAGGCCACACAGATCGTGGCTGAATCTGAGTTTTACCTGTTACAGGGAATTTTGGCAAGTAGTTTATTCTATGTCTTAGTTAGCTTATCCTAACGTGGGGCTGAAAATCCCTGTCATAGATTGTTATATGTAATAAGAGAATTAGCTTATGGAAAAAAAAGAGAGAGAGAGAGAGAATTAGCTGACGGAAAGCACCTGGAACAGTCCTTAGCAAGTAGAGGGCCATAAGATTCTAGAAAATCCATTCCCTGACCAGATTTTCATCCTGGGTTTTAGATTAACACTGAGTTTTGCAGAGTTCTTCACTACTCTGAGTTCCCAAACTCTACTGAAATAGAATTCAGGGCAGAGCAGCACTGAGGCAGACAGCCTAAGCAGGATTGGAGAGGTAGAGAAGGGAGGGTTTGGCTATCCAGACAGAGATAGAGTTTATGGAGCTTTTGAAAAAGGAATCTCAACATATTGACAACAATCATGAGCAATTCTATAATAAGAATCTTAAGTTTTTACTATTTTATATATTCAGTTATAAGCAAAATTTGGAATTTGTAATCAAAGATATGGATTTGTGTCCTACCTACCTCCCTGTTTTAGTAACTAGTTCTTAAGTAAATATCTTCCCCTATTTGGGCCTCAATTTTCCCATCTATAAACTAGAAAAAAATATTTCATGCTTTGTCTACTTTTTGTTGTTCATAAGAGATCAAATGTATTAGTGTATAAGTCTTTGAAAATATAAAACCCAATAGAATTGTTAGTTATTATGTCTTGATCTAGATGAACTAACTATACATCATTATCTAGAGGAGATATTAGAATTAAGACAGATAGATTATATTTGAAAGTGCTAATCTCCAAAGAAAAAATTCTCAAGGAATAAAATATTTTCAATATAAAAATTAGTTTATGTGATCATATAAAAATTCTCATAATTCTACAGCACACAGACACTCACACATGCATAATACTCATGAGAAATCCAGGACTTCTTACAAAATAAAACTAAATTGTTTCAGAGTAAACCAATGAACTGGAATTTTATTACCAGAGCTTATGCCTATTATTAACTTAAATACAATGTACTAAAAATTTAACTAATAAAATTTCAAGCTGTTTCAGAAAGTTCAATAAAACAGAGAATTCTTTTTTTTTTTTTTTTTTAGGTCATTCAATCAACCTCCTAATATGGTTATAAACTTCAGAGGCTTGGACTCTGAACCATGATTCCTCAAGATAAAGAAAACAGCTCCCCATGACTTTATAGAGCGATTTAGCCATTGGAAATGCATTGCACAAAAAGCTTCCCACATGCAGCACAACATATAAAACAAGTTCTAGTTAATGCAAGAGTGTGGAGAAAGACAGCGTGGATATACATTTGACTGTCTAGAGAAGCCCCTTAACTTAGAAATCATGCATTGATACCAGAATATATAAAATTTCTAATGGACTTCCAATGAAGAATAATGATAGAAATTAATTAGGGCTGGGGAAAGAATAAAATGCCACTTAATGAAACAGCATATACTAAGAATCCAGAGGAACAGATAAGTTACACATTCAGGGTATGTTTATTGAGGTTTCAAAATAGCACTCTATTTAAAAGTCAGTAGCATATTTTAGTTATATTTGCAGAAGGACAGGCTGCTGTTTTCTTTTAAAATCTGGCTGGAATTCTAATTTTTACTATGTCATAGAGATTCTCAAGTGTTTTTAAAATCCTCTTATAAAAATGCTTCTTTATTTGGCTCTAATTTAGGCTCAATCAAACCAAAGTACACTGCATTTCAGGGAAAGAAAAATTTAAACTGAGTGCCACTTTGTGTTAGTTTAAGTCTGGTATATTTACCAAATATTTTTCATTAATTTATAGAATTTTTAGGTATCAATATGTATCACTATGGAATTTTACATTCATATTTCTGTTAAAATTTTATATTATATTTCAATATGTTGGCACATTATTTTAATAATATGAAGAAAGAATAAGACAGCTGATTTACTATGACAAAGTTTTCTCATTTTGTATAAACAGGAACTTTATGCATTCAATTTTTCCAGCAACTTCTTCCTCTAAGTAGATACAGCTTTTCTGAAGTATGACTAAGTATCACTTTTAAAAGTAGTTTAAGTCTGTTGAAGAGGATTTATTATTTGCACAGCCTCACCAAACACAATTTTATATTATAGCTCCATTACTTGTCAATAACCATACCATTCATTAAAAGAAAAGAAGAAAATGATCATGAAACTAATATCTTAAAAAATATTTTAATTAAAACTCAGCATGCTGATTTATGACCAGGAAAATGAAGAATTCATGCCAAAAAGAGACTCTTAGGGAACTGCTATTACTTCTGTCTTCCCAGAGAATTATTTGTATTCTTCACTCCAGAATTTAGCTATGTCATACTATAATTGCTTGTGTACATATTAATTTCTCCTAAGAGAATGCTAAGTCCTCCAAGACAGAGACTATTTTATTATTTTTTCTATTTCCAGTGTACTGAATATGTTGGATGGATGAATAACTCTATATAAGAATGAATGAGTATAAACATAATTTTGGTAAAGTTTTAAAAACATTTATGACCATGATCCACAGTAAAAAATATATTTGACATTGGGATGCAAAATACAAAGGTGTGCATACATACTCACATACACCCATATCTGAAACAAAAGAGTCACAAGTTAATATTCATCCTGACTCTATGCACCATACTCTGATATTTTCTATTCTAATCTATTTTATTAATAAAAGACTTATCAGTGTATTAAACTGATTTATAAATAAGGAATTAACTGCAATTTAGAAAACTAACTTGTGGGATAAAGAAAATACAAGAATCAATGTATCCCTAATTTAACTTAAATAAAGAAAACTACTAGAGAACAAGTATATAGACACTGGCCATGTCATAAAATGTTCTGACAATGCTGACTTTACAGAAGAGATTCTTGAGCATAAATATCTGGGGATGGAGGAGAAGCTTAACTCTACTTGAAACTTAAGGTTTTAGAATATGGATATATAAGTGGAAGCTAAATATTCTAAGGTGTAGCAGGTAAGAACAGAGCAAGAAAAAGCAGAGAAGAGTGAGTGATTGTAAAATTATGAGGTATAACTTGAGTTATAAGTATCACAGAAGGTTGGGCCTGGAGAGATAAATTTGGATTGAATACTAGACTGAAAACTTTATTAGGAATTCAAACAATATTCTCTCTATATCTATCATCTATCTATCAATTTATTTTTTATAAAGATCAATGTAGCATCAGCAAGCAAAAGTTCTCTTTGGTCAAAAAAGAGTATAGACAGGAAACACAACTAGCCTATTAAAATACCATGAGAAAAAAGTGATAAAGATCAGGCTAGTTTGGAAACAGCTGAAAAAGAAAGGTGCTTGAGTACTTAGGAGACCAAACAAAGGAGGGAATTAACCCTTTGTTTGTTTGCCTGGCTAGCTGGGAGATACTGGTGACAAAGACAGAAATAGAGAAGATGGAAATGATGTACTGTTTGAGTGGGCTGTTTAAGTATTTGGGGGGCACCCTCCTTACTACTGGATATTTCAATACCCAAGCCTGGTGGTCCCATGTGCCAGCCAGCAGAACAAGCCCTCTAGCCTTGTCCACCACACGGAGGTCCATGCTCCTGCAGATCTACATGTTGGCCAGCAGGCCAGGCCCCCATAGAGGTATGCATTGCTACACTTGCAGTCCTGCTCTCCACCATGGATCTGCTAGCCACAAGCTGCCCCCTGACATGTATTGCCATTATACTTAGACCTGGGTGGAGCAAATTTCTGCAGCCGTGATACCTGCAGCCACCACCTAGATTGCCTCATCAAACAGCCACTGCCACTGCTATGGAAAGACCTGGGCAGAGTAATCTCCCACAGCACCCATGTCTGTAGACAGGGAATCACCCAACCCCACCCTGGAGCTTCCAATGGTAGTCTAGGGACTAACCCTCCACTCCACGTAAAGATCCCCTAGCACTGGCTTACACTATGATAACCACAGGGCAATGGGACAATATAGAACAGCTACATTAACAAGATCACAGTCCATCTGCCCCTCTCCTACCTGATCAGTCCTCTGGAATAGGACACAAAAGCACCATTTAGGGACCTCTCCTCTTCTCACTAAATATGAGAGTTCCCAGCAAAGGAGAACAGGACCATTGCAAATCTATCTGTCCTCAACTGAGAGAAGATATTTTGGATGAGAAGAAACCAGCAAAAGAACTCTAGTAACATGAAAAAATAAGCTAATTTGACACCCCCAAAGGATCACAAGAAAAACCTAAAGAATCCACCAAAAGACTCCTAATATTGATATATGAACTCACCAAAGCCTCAAGTTATAAAATCAATGTACACAAATCACTAGCATTTCTGTATAATAATAACAATCAAGCTGAGAGTTTAATCAAGTACTCAATACCATTTACAATAGCCATGAAGGAAATAAAATACTTAGGAATATATTTAATGAGGGGGATGAAAGATCTCTACAAGTAGAACAACAAATCACCAATGAAAGAAATTAGAGATGACACATACAAATTGGAAATGAATTTGGGAATGGGAAATCTATGCTCATGGATTGATAGAATTAACATCATTAAAATGTCCATTCCACCCAAAGCAATTTACAGATTCAATACAATTTCCATCAAAATATCAATGTCTTACTTCACAGATCTAGAAAAATTAATCTCAATCTTCATTTTGAACCAAATAGAGCCCGGTTAGCCAAAGCTATGTTAGGCAAAAAGAACAAATTTGGAGGCATCACATTTTCTGACATCAAATTACACTACAAGGCTATAATAACCAAAATAGCAAGGTACTGGCGTAAAAGTAGAGACATTGGTCAATGGAATAGAATAGAGAACCCAGAAATAAAACTATGTAGCTATGACCAGCTGATCTTCAACAAAGCATATAAAAACACAATGGGGAAAGGATGCCCTATTCAATAAATGGTGCTGGGAAATTTGGATAGTGGCATGCAGAAGAATGAAACAGGACCCATATCTCTTGCCAGATACAAAAGTTAATTCAAGATGGATTAAAGACTTACATGTAAAGCACGAGACCATAAAAATTCTAGAAGAAAACATAGAAAAAACTCTTTTAGACATAGGCTTAGACAAAGAATTCATGGCTAAGTCCCCAAAGGCAAATACAGCAGCAATAAAAATAAATAAATGGGACTTAATTAAATTAAAAAGTTTCTGCATAGCAAAGGAAATAATCGCCAGAGTAAACAGGCAACCTACAGAGTGGAAGAAAATATTCACAAGCTGTATATTGTCATTCTGGACTAATTTCCAGAATCTATAAAGAGCTCAAACAAAACAGTTAGAAAAAAAAGCCATCAAAGAGTGGGCAAAATATATGGCCAGAATTTTTTCAAAAGAAGATGGACAAATGACCAACAGACATATGAAAAAATGTTCAATATTACTAATCATCAGGGAGTTGCAAATTAAAATCACAATAAAATGCTACCTTACCACTGTCAGAACAGGCATTATTAAAAAGTCAAAAAACAACAGATGCTGGACTAAGTGCAGAGAAAAAGTTACACTCATACACTGTTGGTGGGACTGCAAATTAGTACAACCTCTATGGAAAACAGTGTGGATATTCCTCAAAGAGGTAAAAGTAGACCTACCATTTGATCCAGAAATCCCATTAGTGGGTATCTACCCAAAGGAAAATAAATCATTTTATCAAAAAGACACTTGTACTCGAATGTTTATCACAGCACAATTCACAATTGCAAAGATCCATATCAACCTAAGTGCCCATCAATACATGAGTAGATAAAGAAAATGCAGTATATGTACACTATGGAGTGATACTCAGCCATAAAAAGAAATGAAATAATGTCATTTGCAGCAACTTAGGCGGAACTGGAGATCATTATCCTGAGTGAAGTATCTCAGGAATGAAAACACAAACACAAACACAAACACATGTTCTCATGAATAAGCAGCAGCTGAACAATGGGTGCACATGGGCAAAAAAAAAAAAAAAAAAAAAAGAAAAAAAGTAAACTGGAAACCAAGAAAAGGGGAGGGTTGGGGGTTGAAGTTAAAAAACAACCCTATTGGGTAAAATTAACACTGCCTTGGTAGCGGTCCCATTGAAACCCCGTAAACAGCATTA
>CAUYRT010000403.1:0-11462 GCA_963574885.1 Lepilemur ruficaudatus
GCCTGTAGTCCCAGCTACTCAAGAGGCTGAGGCAGAAGGATCGCTTGAGCCCAGGAGTTTGAGGTTGCTGTGAGCTAGGCTGACGCCACGGCACTCTAGCCCGGGCAACAGAGTGAGACTCTGTCTCAAAAAAAAAAAAAATAAAAATAAAATAAAAAGGCAGTATGTTGATAGTAATGGTCAATACACTTGCTGTTAATAAGCATTTCGGTATCTGGCAGTCAAGGCATGGTAGAAATGGGGATTCTGACATTACACTGCTCTCATTATAAAGAGAAAACATGCTGATTTCTCAATGAGGAAGATAACTTTTCTTGATATTAAGTCCAATGGAAACTTCCCACCAAGATATTACACAGGGAGCATCAAGAGACAGGTTAGACAGTTTCCCCAACAGTTTTATAACATGTAGATGTATTCATCAAATGGCTGACATTTTAGCATTTTTAATGATATTTTAAAACAATTATATATTGAGACAGAAATGCTCCCTACGCTGAAGACCTCTTCAATAGTCTCAAATTGTCAGTCACAGTTTTTCTTTTTAAGGAAATCATCTTCATGGAATATTTTTCTGCATAAAATGAATATATGTTTTAAATTGTATCAATTAAGCCAGTTTTGCTACTAAGAACAGGGGTTAGTGGATAAAGCAAGACATTTCAGATAGTAACCAACCAACCTGACAAAATCTATTTACCTTAGGGAATAAAATGTGATAGATGAAGACGGAAAAGAAGATACTAGACTTGTGAAGCACTGAATTACAGTTGGACCACTAGGCCTGTTGTGTTCTTATATCAGGTCCAATCATTTAAGTCTAAACAGCAACTGGATAATCTGCTGCTACTGCTTCTGGCTGCTGGGTGGTTGTTGCTTTCCTTCTTCTGTATAACAATTGTATTGAGATAAAATTCACTATCTGAAAATTCGTTCTTTTAAGATATGCAATTCAGCAGTTTTTAATGTAATTACAGTTACACAACCATCACTGCCTTCTAATTTTAGAACATTGCATCATCCCTGAAAGAAACCATTTAATTTATTATCTTTTTACTTTTAAATTTGCATTGTACACAGACATTGCTTTAATTTTGTTTGCACTTAGTTTCTCTTAACCTTCTATCCACCAATGTACGGAAACTTAGATCCAACAAGGGCCTGAGAAAGTTAATATGCAAGAGCTTCATGATTGTAATTATGTTTTTTAAACCATAGATTCTGAATATGCAAATAATATGTATTTTAAGTCCTAACCATATAGTGCTATGTAATCTTGGGACTCCTTGCAATCTTGTTACTGATTTTCATTGTCTGATTATAACATATTTTTTAAGCATGTAATTAAAATTGATTGTTCAGATTGACAATCAGCCTGAGATTTTACTAATTTTTATAGATTATGTTTCTTTGGTGAGTCCCTGGATCTCACATCACAATATTTTATGGGCTCATGACTTCTGTCAACATTTTTATATTCACTGAGCTTACAAAAAGCTTGAGTGAAAGTAGAAGAGAATGGGACATTTTATAATGATAATGAAGGGGGAATGTAGACTTGAAAACTAAGATATTAAAATCCACCTCCCTATTCATGGATTTAAAGACTAAATCCATTTAATACCTTGCTCTTAATCTAAACAGTTTAATGTTCTTTTTACTTTTGCCTCCTCCAAATTCAAAGGATTTTCAAGATTCAAAATAACAAAACTTTTTTTTTAAGATTCTGCTGTGGTATAACAGATAAACTCAACAATGTGTATCAGTGTGGAAACTGATTTGATGAAATGAGACACACCTGGGAAAAACTGAGATGCTCAACTCATATATTTTTAAACATATATATCAAAACTAGTTAACAGAGAGAAAGTCAATGCAAATAAATAAATAATGTTCAAGCCTATTTCGATTATCATTTCAATGAATTAGCTATCATACCTATCAGTTTTCACTGCTTAATAATTCTACTGTCTAAAATTCCCTCTCTCTCTCTTTTTTGAAATCTAAGGATAACTATTCCTTCAAGGCTCACTTCAAACTCTAAATGAGGCCTTTTTTCCTATACAACTCAAACCTCTAAAATGTCTGTTCTAGGAATATATCTCTATCACTTGTTTTTAAAAATAATCGTTGTCATGAGAAATAGTTGTTTTGGTGGTTTTCCCTTTTTTAAAAAACTGTATTTTCTGCTTCTTAAATTAGAGTATAAGCTCACTTATATTTTAAAACATTTCAGGCAACATTAAAGTATCAATAAATTTTTATTGATGGCTATAATTTAATTCTAATGAAAATTTGATAAAATATTTTAAAAGATTGAAAATTTATTCATTAATATTAACCCAGAGTCATACCGTTATTTAGATGAAAAATATTTTCTGTGGACTGACCAATTATTTTGAATTTTTTTTTCATTAGGTAAGTGAATGAGTCCCAGGTAATACTAATACAGGTTCATCCTGTCTATTAACATTATCAGTGCCCACGTGTATGTCAACAACATCTATGATTAAAAAATGTAGACTTCACGAATTATCTAACTTGGATAAAGAAATACAAATTTGAAAAGTCATATTTGTAATAACTTACATGCTTCTGTTTACTTAGTTATAAAAAGTATATCCAGTTAATGGAGAGCACAATAATTTATTCCCAAAGGATAAAATTAATAATTTTAGTATTTTAATTCCTTTTTCTGAGTCCCTTGCCCTCTTAGGAGCTGAGGCTGGTCTTGATAGGGTGCAGACATTGAGAGTGCTTTGGAGGCAGAGCTGAAATTAATTTTACTTGTACCATATAAGGTACAAAGAGTCATGAAGTAGGAAAAGTAAAATCTATTTGATGAATTCAAGTTTTCAAATTTAAAATTAGTCCGAATTGGAATTAAGTAGTCAGAGGAAAAGATCTGGGTAGGAGTCACATAACCTACAATGTATAACCAGAAGAAGATTGAATCAGAATGGAAGCAGTTTGAGTTTAAAAATATGGGAAGATTCCATGATGATTGGAATGAGTACTGTGAATGCTTTGATTTTGTTCGAATTCAGAAGAGATTGATGGGAAAAAAAATCTCTCAAACAGGTTAATTGAATAAATATGATATTGTTTTCCATAATAAATTCAGAAATCTAAATGAAATTTCATGTTAATATAGATCCAAATTCCTGTTTTCTATGCCCATCTAGAGCAGTTTGCATTTCTGTCTCTGAATTCATTTGCATGTTTCAAGAGTTGTCACACTTGAAGGCAGTTATTGCATAATATTTTAATTTTTATGACAGTTTCATAAAGACTGGTGGAGCGGAGTAAGAATAAAATAGTAACATGCACTGGTGACAAAATGAAGTGCAAAGAATTGTGCTTATATTTTTATGATATAGAAATGATAGTCAAATTTTATAACCATTTCTGGGAAAAGAATTTTACTTTGTGTATTTACCTTGAAACAAACTAAAAAAACAGCTTCAGTCCATGTTTATCTAAGATGAAGGGTCTGAGTTTCAGAGTAATTTCAACTAAGAATTAAGTAAAGTGACAGCTAAGAATCTTCCTTAAGATGTACATGGCCAGTATAAAGGATGAGGTAGACCAGAAAATATTGTGCTTTGTCATTTTCTTTATGTTATGGAGTTAATAAAAAAAATACAAATATATATATATGGGCATATGTGTGTGTGTGTGTGTACATACGGATATATATAATTAACCTATTTCAAGACTCAGACTATAACATGAGGACTCAGAGTAGACAGCAATAATAAGCTACAACAGTTTGGCATGTCTTGTATACTTATATATTATTACTGACTAGAATATTGCCCAGTACATAATAGAGAATTAATAAATAATTTTGAGTATGTGAATTTTCAATCCATAATTCCAACTGAATGATGTTTTTTTTTTGTTTTGTTTTGTTTTGTTTTTTGAAACAGAGGCTCACTCTGTTGCCCTGGGTAGAGTGCAGTGGCATCATTATAGTTCACTGCAACCTCAAACTCCTGGATTCAAGCAATCCTCCTGCCTTACCCTCCCAAGTAGCTGGGGCTACAGGCACGTAGTAGAGACAAGTCTCCCTCTTGCTTAACTGGTCTTGAACGCCTGAGCTCAAGTGACTCTCCCTCCTCGGCCTCCCAGAGTGCTAGGATTATAGGCATGAGCCACTGTGCCTGGCCCGCTTTATGTTTTTAATTCATTATATTCACTAGCAGAGCTAGTCTTTGATAAACAGAAACAAAAATCTGAAAAGTGCAATGTAATTTATGAATATTTATCTGTTGAATTTGTAGGTTCTATGAAGATGCTAAAATCATATGTCCTAATCTTTAGGAGCTTTAAAAAGTAGGGAGGAATAAAGATGTGAGGTCTCCTAGTTGGATATAAGTCCATGTTGATGTTTTGGGGAAGATTAAATGGGTAGAGCCGAACCAAGGTTGATACTAACCATCTCAATGAGTTTTAAAAGACTCAGAGGGACAAAAGGGAGATATTTTTGTTCTAGAAGATAATAATGCTATGACAATAACATGACTTTCAGATTTAGACTAACAGTATACTTCCTCTAGATTAATAATTGAAAGTCTGAAGTTCTGTATTTCAGATATATATTGTTGTCTTACCAGGTACATGGGAGTGGAAAAGATGATAAATACATAATACAGAAAAGATAATAACAAATCTGCTAATGACAAGTAAGATACAAGGATGGGGAGCATAGGAGTCAGACTGACTGTTTTTCAGGGTCTATCTGTGAGAATGACAGATTAAATAAAGAAATGGGCAGGAGAAGCCAGTTTGGAGAAAAAGATGAGGTTAAATTTAGCTTTACACATGTTGACATTAATAGTTTAGCATTTAGGTATACATATACAAAATCAGAAGGTGGAAATATTTGTGAGTCATCATTTTGATAAGTAGTTATGCAACAAATGCCTATTCTATAAGGAAACAATCAACAAAGTGAGGAGACAACCCACAGAATGGGAGAAAATATTTGCAAACTATCCATCTGACAAGAGAATAATATCCAGAATATATAAGGAGCTCAAACAACTCAACAGTATAAAACCAAATAATCTGGGAAAAAAGATACGAATAGACATTTCTCAAAAGAGGACATACAAATAGACAACATGTATATGAAGAAATCCTCAACATCACTAATCATCATAGAACAGCAAATCAAAATCACAGTGAGGTCTCATCTCACCCCCGTTAAAATGGCTTTTTTTAAAAAAAGAGACAATCAGGTATGCTGATGAGGATGTGGAAAAAGGGGACCCTCACACAACATTGATGGGAATGTAAATTAGTACAGCCAATATGGAGAACAGTAGGGAGTCTCCTCAAGAAAACTAAAAATAGAACTACCATATGATCCAGCAATTCCACTATTGGGCATATATTCAAAGAAAGGAAATAAATATATCAAAGCAATATCTGCACCCCCAGGTTTATTGCATAACTATTCATAATAGCCAAAATAAGGACTCAATCTAAGTGCCCAGCAACAGATGAATTGATAAAGAATATGTAGTATATATGAAATGGAATATTATTCAGCCATGAAAAGAGTGAATCCTGTCATCTGCAGCAACATGTATGGAAATGGATGTCATTATGTTAAGTGAAGTAAGCCAGGCACAGAAAGGCAAATATTGCACGTTCTCACTCATATGTGGGAGCTAAAAAAGTATATCTCGTGAAGATTGTAGATTGGTGGTTATCAGAGGCCAGGAAGGGTAAAGGGGTGGAGGATAAAGAAAAGTTGATTAATGTACACCAACACATGGTTTGATAGAAGAAATAAAACTTAATGTTCAATAGATCAGTAGGGTAACTATAATTTACAATAATCTATTATGCATTTCAAAATAGCTAGAAGACAATAATTCTAATGTTTCTAACATAAAGAAGAGACAAATATTTACGGTGGTGGATATCCCAAGTACACTGATTTGATCTTTATAACTTACATGAATGTATTAAATTATTGTATGTACCCTGAAAAAAAAAAATCACTGAACCAAATCTAACATGAGAAATACATAAAATGGCATTATTATTAAAAAGAAATACTTAACTCAAAAAATACAATCATATTTAGAAACATTGCCATTGGGCTAGTGACTCAGATTAGTTTGGAGTGATAATAAAATACAGTCAGCACTTATTTCAGCATATGTCTTGATCTTCATGTAATTGTACAGCCTGCGTATTGTGGAATTCTAAAAATAGGCTGGATGAAGAGTTAGTCTGGTAAATACTTGGTTTGCAAAACAATTTGCTTTTCTTTTTTATATCTTTCTCTGCTTCAGTTGTACTTTCTAGGCAAAGAACATTAACATTATAATCACCACTTTAAGCTTTAAATTAAAAACATTTTATTGGTTGACTAAACTTATCACCCATTAGGAATGTCCACATCTGGTCAGAAGGGGAGTTCACTGTTTGCATTCCCCAATCCTCACTGCTGAGTTAAGATACTTTGCTGGCTAGTTTACAAAGCTTTGGTTTTTTATTGCTACTCAATGTACAGGCTTATATAGCATATACCTCCCTGAAGCAGTTTCTTTCTCATACCATCTGGTAATGAGAGGCTCATTTACAGTACATAAAACCATGGCATCTGGAAAGGAAAACTAATGTGATAAAATCAGTCAACTACCAGGAATGACCATATTTCTATTTTATTTTGGGGAAAATATTTAATACTAAAACAAGATTAAAAAGAACCAGTATTAAGTACAAATGTGACTAAGTAACACCAATCATATTTTTGTAATGGTTTTATCCATATAAACTTGTCTAGGAAAAATATCCAAATAATTAAATGTAGAGGTATAATTTTAATGAGATATAAAGCAAACATTCGGAGAGTGAAGGAAGTGGATTTGGAATGCATGTCAATCTTATTCTTTAAAATAAATTTGGAGGTTATGACAAGACCCCCATCCCTGCATATGTAGATTTTTGTCAGGTCTGTATGAAAGCCAAGTGGCAGTTTTAGACATCAGAGCCCCTTCATGTGGAGGTCAGTTGTGAAGATATTTGGTGATAGTACACTCTAGGGAGAAATAATAGATGCACTCATCCAGCCAGGTGCCTATGGCTGTGCTTACGTTGTGCCAGGCCCTGAGAACACAGTGCTGAACAATATAGGAATGGTCCATGCCCTTCTAGGACTGACGTTCTAGTGAAGGAGAAACAAAATGATGTAAATTATGTACATGCTGCAAAATAAATAAAACATAGTGTTGAGGTAGAAAGTGACTATTGGAGGGAGCAGTGATATGGATGAGGTGAGACAGTAACTGAAGACAGCTTGGCCCAGGAAAGTGCTCTTTAGGATGTGAATTTAAGATAACACTCGATTGAATGATAGGAGACAGCCATGCAGATAACGCAGCAATCAAATGTCTTTGGGAGAGAAGACATTGGGCTCTGGTTAAGGAAAAGACTAGAAAGTACTGAGGAAAAGAAATTGAGTAGAGGAAGGATGCTATGGAATCAGACTATTGGACTAACAGACTTAATATTAGGACAGAGTTGGACAAACTTTTCTGTCACCTTTTTTAAAGTGTTTTTTAACACTAATTTTTTTGTGATATGGAATTTTTGTACTTTTTCTGATTGGGAAGAAACACCTAGTATTTAGTGGGCAAAGGCCACAGATGCAATGAACAGAGTAATCCTACACAAAAAAGAATTTTCTTATGGACCACACAACTTACAAATACTCTGTGGACAAAATATATCACAAATGTGTCTATACACCTGGATATCATAACACTGAAAACAAAATGTATGGGAACTTTCACAAAGAAGCTAACAATGTAGGAGAAAATCAGTATGTAAATGGAAGATTAATTAGAATAAATGTATTTTATAGATGCTATTAAACATTTGAATTTATTCACTTGGCACATGGCTAGTCAGTTAGTGCCTAAGTTTGAGGCCATAACACTAATAGTAAATAATCTGGGGATTAAGATAACATTGCCGAGGTGCTATATCTATAGATCTACATATATGTATCCACATCTATATACAATATATGGTATATACTTATTTTTATTAACATGTTAACACTTTTATTGACAAAGTGACATAGATATTTCATATCTTTATTTTTTTCACTTTGATAGTAACATGTCATTTTGACTTGACTTGTTTTTATTTTATTCTTTCTCTTATCAAAGATAGGTAAATCTAGTTTATCATTACTTATCCTAATTAAAGCTTATATTTTAATGCCCACCTACTTTTGTCTTTAATTTTTTGCCATTTCATATGCAGAATATCTTCTTGACTTATTCACTTAAATAAAAACATATTCACTTTAAATTGGTGAAAGCATCTGACTATTTCATTGTATATTCTGAAATGGTCATACCATAGGATTTATAAAAAAAACTTTTTAATCTCTTAATTTTGTTTTAAGATAGGAAGGGGGCATGTAAAATTATTTATTAGTTGAAATGAAACTAGTGCCTTATGGAACTGAGAAATTAGAGTACAGAAACATCCATTTTAGAAGATGCATTTTGGACTTGTCTTTATGCAGCTGTTCTCTAATTCCAAATTAATTTGAACTTAGCCTATGTTAATAAAAATTCTTTAAAAGTGTGCTTGATTCTGGCTGGAAAAATGTTAACATTAGATCAAAGACTTTCCCTAAGTTTTATAAATGATACTGGGGACTTTAATACCTGTATGATTAATTTTGTTTTGCTCACGTAAATATTGACAGTAGAAAATAAATAAATGTTGCTTTTCCTTTATATTCCCATGTAGACTTTAGTTGTACATGGAGTTTTTATTATTTTTTATATAAATGCTTCCTTTGAATTATTCAGATGTCAAGTTCTAGGTGTAGATTAAAGATGAAATTTTCAGATTTATTTGCACCTAATCCTAGACAACAGTTTGTAAAATAAGTAAATGATCCATCAATTCCCCTCATGCTGTGTGTGGTTTATATTGCTGGTGAATTGAAATATCTATTTGGGCACGTATAAATGTGGCTTACACAGTGGAAGTAAACTCCAAAATACTACAGATCATTCAATATAGAATTTTTCATAGAATCGGTCACATGTAAACAGTAGGGGGAATTTACCAGGTCATATGTGGTCTAGAAGTTATATTTTTCTCCCCCTAAAAAGCCTGATAAATTTGTAAAACCCATCCCACTGTGGCAGTTTAACCCAGAATGAACAGCTTGTACAGATAAAATTGTCACAAGCAGGAGGCATTTTCGAGAATATAGTTTTCTTCTTATGCATAAATCTGGAGAAGTTGCTACTATTAATGGTAGCAGCTAAGTAAATGTACATACGTGTATTTAATGAACATTCTTTTTAGCATATTTTCTGGTGTGCAAAATATATGGGATGTGGTAAAGTATGGTTACAAGAATCTAAAAAGGATGCTCAGTCTCAAAATGAACAGTGAGAAACTGAGTAATGTCAGGGCACGAGAGCAGGCAGAAATAAACATATTGATATTGCACACTAAGGCTGGATTGCTTTGTAATAGGATGTGTAGGAGGTATACAGCCTGTATCCCATATGAACCACACTTTAAAAGGTCAATAATTTAATATATACCTTTCCCTTCATATGTACTATTTACTAACTTGAACATCTTTTCGTTGACATTTGTTACTATTGTATAAAAAAGGGCCTTCACATAACTCTATCACTGGGTCACAGAGTAAGTGGAATAGTTAAGAACAAAGAGCATTACTGATAAATTAATGAAATGTCTTATAATAATTTATTGAATCCTTATTGCGTATATGTAATTTTCTAACAGCCATATGGTGCAGATACTAACTTCCCTAATTAACTTTTAATGAACCTAGTTACTTACTCAAGATAGCATAACTGTAACTAATGTTAAAGTTTGAAATCGCATAATCTGATTCCAAAACCCATAAACATAACCACTATAGCATCCTGTTTCCAGAAACCCTAATTCAAGTTTCCATTCCATCAATCTTTGCTGGGGGTGTTAGATTTATTAAGTTAACATATTCATGTGCCAGTTTCCTTTTTTATAAAGATTAAAAACTAATTATAATACAAAGATTGTGCTTGACATATAGTGTTCCACAAGCATTAATTCTCGTTGTTTCTATTCATCAACCAGTAATTAAGAAGAATTCTATTGAACATTTTCAAATGTTTTGATCATACAGTCTTGGATAGGCATGGTCCCAGATGCAGTCCAGGAAATTTCCACACATTCATTTAAATAAAAAAAAAATAGAGATAAAATTGCAGACAATATGTTCTTATTAGGATGAAAACTAGTTTTGATAGCTGGAAAATCAGTTTGATAATCATGTTCTCTGAGATCTTAAGTTACATATTAGAACAATAATGCACAACAAACAAAAGGTTTTGTTAAAAATGGTATTGGATATTGAAATGAATTTTATTCAGGTTGGTTACTCTACCATCCTCATCTGGAGGGTTCTCACATGAGATGACTCTGTCATTGACATCACTTAAGCTTTGCAATGTATTCAATTAATTTGTTTGTATTTTCTTTTCAAAATTGATAAATATTTTCAATGACTTAATATAAGTTAAAGAAATAGACATCAAGTTCAACCTTATTTTAGTATTACATTTTATAAAATTACCCTAAAATAAATTGGGGTCTATCAGACCCATCTCAATGTGTTTTTTAACATTTATTGGATCACTAAGACCCATATGTTGAATTATTCTGGAAATGGAAACATCCTTCTCGTTAGAGATTTAGAAATATTTAAACAGAGGCAGAAAAATATATATATATCGTTTGTATATATATATGTATGTATGTATGTATTGTATGAGAGGTTTTAAATCTTTAATTCCCAGGTCTTGTTTGGGAATGTGTGTGAGTCAAAACATGTTACTTTAGGGCAATGGCATGCAGAATCTCCAAAAGATGGGAGAATGAAAGAAAATTTGGAATAGGGAAACTTTAAAATTCAAATTATTCTCTTAACTATGGGGTTAGCCATAAGTTTTCAAAAACAATATGAATTGGTATACATGTCCATGAAGATCTAAGCAGGTTAGAGGGCATCAGAGTGGAAGTCTAGGCAAAAGAGAAATTATTAATATGGTGGTTGACAACATAATTCCTAGTAATCTCCTTAGAGGATTCCAGCTAGAATATACAGGGAAGAAGGAAGTCACAGCACCTTGGAAAGGGTTCAAGCTACCAGATAGACTAGATGTGATTCAGAACAGGGAGCCAGCCCCAGTGGGCAGATGGGGGTCAGATAGGAGACCTGGACTAATATTCCTAGGGAACTAAGGCAGAGGAGCAGTAACAAATTTTTCTAAAGTAGGTGAAAAACTAACAAGATAAGTCAACTTGAGTGGTAATATATTTTGGGAAATCAGCTCACTACAAATTGTGACTGTAAACATTGTACAGTAAATGCTTTGTAGTTTTCC
>CAUYRT010000409.1:0-21942 GCA_963574885.1 Lepilemur ruficaudatus
ACTTGTGCTGCCACTGCTGTTCTTTGGTTTTGATTTTAAAGCAGCTGAATGGAATCTCTAAGCCTTCCATTATGTCTGAGTTTTTTTTTTTTAAATTCTGAAGAAATAATTTAGAACACGTCAAGGACAAATGGAGTTATAAAAACTTTTTTTATTACTATTATTATTACAAAGAAACCCCAAATATCTTTTAATTTCTTTGACTGTTTAAAGTTGCTGTGTGGAAACGTGACGTCTTAGATATGGAGAGAGTTTATAATTGAGCACAAAAATCTGAGTGCTGGGACAATGCAGTGGGTTGCTGGGATTCCCAGGGACTCTGGAAAGTGAAAGGGGTCAGGAAAAGTTTATCAGAATTTGATAGCAGCCTCTATACAAACATCCAGATAAAACTACAGCCAATTACTATGTATGGATTATGTCCCCAACCCCTAGTCCCCAAATTCTATGCAGATTTAAATCTTTCATCCAGAATAAAGATTTGTAGCATAATGACCTGATTTAGCTACAAAGAAGAAATAAATCTGACAGCTGGGACCAGAAGAGGTATTAACCTCCAAAGTTCACTCAAGCCTTTGTTTCCCCCTTTCGGTTTTTAAGCAACAGGGGTGGAAAAAAAAAGAGCGAGTGACTGTTTGTATTTCAGCTCGTATTACATTGCTTGGTGAAAACAGACAGGGAAGTGGGGAGCCGGTGTTAGAGTTGAAAGATTTTCCATTCTTTAGAGACAGAGCAACCGACAGGAGAGCGGAAAGATGGAGGCAACCTTGGCCATCCCATAGTCTGCCCGGGGCTTAGGAGGGAGGCAGGCAGACAGGGAGAGTGTTCAGCAGAAAGGGTACCTGGGTATTGTTTCTGATCACCGAGGCATAATTTAGTGGGGCATTTCACGATGTGGAGTCGGGTGCTGAATGGGTAATTATTCTACTTTTCAGTTTCAGCTTTGACCCCTGGCACACACTGACCCCAGGTGAAGACAGAGCTGACTCTGTAGTCCACCAAAGGATGGGCTCTGATCTGAGCTCTCTGAAGCAGCCTTGGCCTCTGGATAAATGACCTCTTCAATTAGACTTCTTTACGTTTCATCTGGATGGAGAGATTTTGGCTCATTTCCCCATCTCTGCCTTTGCTCAATGTGAAAACACATTATAAAATGTAATCGTTTGAGGGTGATTCTAACAGTTCTAACTGACTGGCTGTTCTGTGAGAGAAAAATAATGTGGTTTTAAAGAACCTTAACTTTTGAAAGTGAAGTGAGTACCTCATGCTGCAAAAGAGAATATTGATTTAATGGTTACACATAATCCTGTAAAATTAGTCATGAAACAGACACTAATTTTAAAGAATAGTGCTACTATTAAATATATATCTCCGCACAGCTGTAGGACAAACAGATTTGATTCCCCTAAGGGGAAACTGAGAGGTCCTTGTGGTCTTTGCCTGTCTGTGAACTTGCTGTGTGTGTCAGTGACAGTTTGAGTACTTCAGGCGATAGGACTTAGATTCCTAAGCAAATTCTCTGGGCTCCCACAGAAATAAGCGATAAAAGTTGCCCTTCTGTGTTTTGAGTTAACTTCCTTTAGATCTCATTGAGCCAAGAGCCAAATCCACCACGAGTAAATGTGTTGAGCATTGTCAGAGAGCTGTATTAATGGACAAAGGCTCACTTTAAAGGTCATAAAGTATTTCTTTCACATGGTTGATGAATAGCAGTTTGGAATTTCCTTGGCTCTGGTGTACTGTGTGCTGAGGTGGTGGGAACGTTCATCAGGGACAGCCTGTCTTGGCTCATTGGACTAAATGAGAGGCTAAGAAATGAATTCTCTGCCGTGTCAGAGTATCACAGATAAGTTATGAAATTTTCTCTAATGAGGTTTATAAAGGAGCTGCTTTAACATTAGAAACTATCGCTACTAGTTATAACTAGTATTCAAAGTGAGTTGGGCTTGAACCCAGTGAAACTGTTACAATTTCATCAAAGACCTGTATACTTGGAATAGAAAGTTATACCCATTGGGCTACCAGATGTCCATAGAAAGGTGGGCAGAACTTTGAATATGTAGGGTTAGGATTTAAAATCACATTGGTACACCGTAGAAAAAGTGGAATGAAGTTTGCTAAAGACAAGATTATAGTACTAAAATTACAGAGAAAACAATTGTACAAAGATCAGATAGGATATAATGGCTAGAATTCATTTACAGCAGAAAACATAATTTGTGGACTTGTCTAATTCTTTTCTTTTTTTAATTTCAGAATATTATGGGGGTACAAATGTTTAGGTTACATATATTGCCTTTGCCCCGCGTGAGTCAGAGCTATAAGTGTGCCATCCTCTAAACAGTGTGCATGGCACCCATTAGGTGTGAATATACCCATCCCTCCTCCCCCTAATTGTTTTCTGTTTGTTTGCTTTATCATTTCATAATTCAGCCTCCTGTCTGTAAGTCTTCTTCCACTGAAAATAGAGCCAGCAGGGAGCCCAAACTTTAAGGAGTTTGCTTATTTCCCTACCTCTACCTTAGAAGCAGAGGTGGTTTTGAGGTAGGGCTGTGAGAGTCCAAATACTGAAAAATGACAGCTCACAGTGAAAGGTAGAGGAGGCTGAGGCTGTGGAATCCCCCATTATGAAGCAGCTTGGGGCCATTCAGTGTAGGGGCAAAAGGCGTGCATATCTAATGCTCATGAGCTTACTACTATATTAAAGCATAGAGCAATAATGAATTATTTTTACAATGCTAACACAAAGTATCATGAAACTGCTAAATGATGTTCAGTAAAATATGGGCTTTTAAAGAAGTAAATATGTTTACATGATAATTCTTATTTGTTAAGGAGACTGGATAAATTTACTGACTTTGCAATCTATTAATTCTATTATTCTTTTTCACAGATAGCACTAAAGTAAACTCCAGTATAGCTCTTGCACAGGTAATCTTACAGTTTGAAGTAGTTGGGACTAAATTAATTGGCTTTCAAGGATATAATTTTGAAAGTAAAAGTATTTAGATGGCTTTCAATATTTTAACTGTTTTCTGCCTGTATTCACTTCCATCTTTACACTGCAGAGTTCTTATAAAAATTTAAGGCATGCACAGAAAATGGGAGGAAAAAATATCTTCCTGTGTATTGTAGTGTGGTGGAGGCACTTTCATGCTGAATCCAAAAGTAGGTAAAAGTGATTCTCCTTTGCTGGTTAAATGATTTTCAACTTGTGTCATTTTCTTCAAATGTAACGTTTTACCATGGCTTCTGAGGCAAGGACAAATAATCATGGAACCTCATTTTAAAACAAGGATTGCAAGAAAAACAGAAAAGGAAAAAGAAACCCACACAAGCATAAGTATTTTAAAGATCCTGCCGTATATGATTTGCTGTTGAAAACAGTTCCTTACTGCAGGGAAAACCGATCAGTCATACACATCCATGAATAAGCTGCAGAAGTGAATTTTGCAGATGTCAGTGACTGTTCATGGTTGCAGATTCAAATAGTTCTTAGCAACTCTGGTGCTATCGATGCAAACACAGTTTGTTATATTAGAACAAAGTGTGTTGGTGACATGGGTCAAGGAGAATGGGGTGTGCATTCCAACCCAAGAGCCTCCAATAGGCTGTTGCAGAGGGAAAGCCCTGTTTTTCCTTGGCTTCATCATAACCTTCCCTTTGGCAAAATAACCAAAAGAACATCAAATGTTGGCTAAATCAGAGCCAGTGAAATAAAACCTCACAACTGCCCCCAGATTTGGGCTGTTGTTGTTGTCTGTCTTCATAGTGCAGACTCTAGTAATCAGAATTAAAGCCTTCACTTTGTTTTGAACCAAAGACTTCTTGGTATTGTGCTCTGGGTCAAAAAAGGTAAGCCAATTCCATCAGCTCTCTTGCATCCAGTTGAAAAATTACTAATAAAGAGTCTCTAAATATTGAATGATCTTTTCCTTGTCTGGCGCAGAATGTATTTTCAAAGTGGTAGGTTGTGAAATACTGCTAATGGGGTCCTTATAAAATAAACACTGGAGAATTAGAGCTGGTTGTTTTTGCTTTATGCTCTCTTCAGGAACCAGTTCTTTATGAGCATTCAATAAATATTAAATAATTAGGGTTATAGCTATGGAAGCACAGCCAAAGGCTAAGTGGTGTTTTCAAGGTTGTAAAACGTGTTAGCAAGGAAACCTGGGATTGAAATTGAGTTCTTCGCCTCTTCCTGGGGCTTGGATCACTATGTCCCTCTATTTCCTTAATCACATAAAACCATTGGGTTTCTTAATAACTCCTAATCTGGTGCTCACTTAGGCAAAATTTGGAAACCTCCAGGCAATGACCTGTTTTTCAATGGGAAAACATATTTACTTCCAGCTGGAACACATCAAGACAAGCCATTTCTCTTACAGCCCCATTCTTGCCAAAAGACTGGAAAATAACTTTTTAGTGAATCTAACATCTCAAGAGCCACAACAATAGCTGCACTGAATATAGAACACACAGAATGACTGGACACTGTGAAACCGGGTTGACGGAAACCAGTGCAATGAAAATTCCAGGCTCACTTTGATCCTTTCAACTGAGGGCTAGTCAGAGCGAAACTTTGACGCCTGCAAGATGAGATTGACTTAGCATGTCTGTTCATTTGTAAATTTGTCCTGTGGCCTTTGCGTTTGTGCCATTTAGGTTCATATTTAAATTAATAATAGGATTGTGACTGAATCTTATTTTCAGAAACTCTCTATAGCTCACACTTCAAGATTCTTAATTAGACCAAATAGCCTCTCTGTCAGATAAACTCAGTTAGAAAATATGTGTATAGTTGTGAAACTCAAATACTCTATCAGATCAAAGGAAACTAGCTCCAAATAATACATTATTTGTGATTTGCACTCCCTTTATACTACTGAATATTTTGTGATTTAATGACTTGAAATTGTATCATTTACCAAATATATAAATTTTACTGGTGCTGTTTCCAACAATGATATTTGCTTTTCAGCCAGTTGGCAATAGCATTTGTGGAAAATCTCTTGTGTCCTGGATATGTTTAAAAAATGAAGAGGGAAAAATTACAATCCCTTAGTGTTCCATTTCTTTAAAAATCTCATTTCTGCTAGTTCAATATAAAGATTTAAAAGTTGAAATTAAATGTTATCACTTAATCACATAAGTGTTGCTGAGATATTGGACAGTTCAGACTTTGATAATTTAGAAAAGGTAATTTCTGTTACCTTTTATTCAAAATTTGAGTTTATTTCTAAGTTGGTCCAATTATGGCAACCCATATGCACCCTTTCAACAGTGATGCAATTACTAAATGGCAATGCTAAAAGCTATGTATTTCAGTGGTGTATACACAGTTTGAATGTCAGACATTTAAAAATATTTATTGAAGTGTAATGATTTACATTTGTGTGGCATATAAGCTCTACTCCTAGATGTATAACTAAAATAATTACCATAAAAAATAAGAATTAAAATTTCCAAATAATATCTGATGGCCTAGTAATGTATTAATAGGTAGGTTTTGATTTTAATTATTACCGAGAACCAAAAAAAGGAACTGAAGTAGTAATATAAGAACCAAAGCTTAAAAACTATGCAAGGAAGCGTTTCATTTAAACATAGGAAAAATGAGGAAAGTATAAAATCCTCTTTAAGTTGTCCTCTACACACAGGAAGTTGGGATTATTAGTTGAACATAGAATTGTGATCTTTAAGAAAGATCTATTAATAGTGTAATGGAGCAAATCTCAGTTCAATTATGCAAAACTATGGGTTTTCTTCAATTTCTAGGCAGTTGGAAAGTTAAATTCTAGTAGATTTGAAAGTATACCCAGTATGCTCTAGCTTATCGTTTTAATGTAGAACATATAAACATAGAGAAGTTGGCAGCTGCGAGAGAGCTGATGAATCATCAAGATTCAGTGGGATGGACGAGCAGAGCAGAATTTTCGTATCTTGGTAGGAGACAACTAGGCTGGAAGTGATCTGGGATGCTTTTTTGCACAGTGCAGACATAGGTTTGTTTTGGTCTTTAGAAAATGCTCAGTTTGGAAATTATCCATGCAGCAATAGCAACAACATGAGTCAATAATTCAAACTTATGGGAAAATCATCTCCCATTATCTCTCCTAAGCCAATATGATGCACATGTGCACACACACACACACACACACACACATCCAGTAGACATGAATACTATAGACAAAATTTATTAAAATATAGAGCATTTTAAAAAAGTGACTTAAGAAAATTAACCGCTTTTCTCCTTTTTCTGTCAGTGTTTAATTTTGAGCTCCTTTATCTAACTTCCAAGTTCATTGTGGTTCTAATTCAAAACCAAACTGTGCAATCATATACTTGTTATACAAGAGGAAGGATTCATATAAATCCAGAGGTATGTGGCTCAAGAAGTGGACAAAGTGAGAGGGAGTCTTGTCTACATACCAACACCACCTTGAATGCTCAGTCTCACCCTTCGGAGAGACTGAGGACATACCATAGATCTTGAGACTTATTCCAACTTCTCTTTTTACCTCCAGTACTATTCATACTCACCTTGCCTTTTTTCTTTAATTTGTTTTTCTGCTTTCTTTTTTGTCTCTTTACCTCCCCGTAGCTGCAGCAGGGAGGAGTCATGTAAATGCTTTTATTATAAGCCTTTCTCTTCATTGTGTGATTAGAACTTTCTTTGAAGTCTGTAAAATTGGACACTAAATGACCTGTAAGATATTAAAGGGTACTGTATTTCATTATACTGGTGCCCAAAAGATATTCTTTTAAACTGATTAGGGGAAATTTTGCCTTCCATTAATAGACTGAAATCAAAGTTGTTCATGACAAATATGTGAGCATGAAGTCTTTCTTCTTAGAATTCTACTGATGTCTTATCTTCCCATATTATATGCTTGGAGCAGGAGTGCGATAGAAGTGGAAAAAGAGGTGGCATCAAACCCCCTCACCTGCCCTGTCAAACAGGTCACTAGTATGACCTGCTGGGCATCTTGCTTCTGAAAAGTACGAAGCCATAGCACCTCACCCCAGCTAGGACAAATCTCCAGTGAGGAAGCAATGCCACACTAAGTGTTTGCGTTATGTGTACACATGCACCAGCATTGATTAAAAGGAAAGACAGAGTCAGACACATGTTTTGATGCCTAACAAGTGTTTTTGGCTAATGTTTTCACTTCTGTGATTCCATTCTTTGTTCTGGAGTGGTTGTGCTGCAGAAGTTCAGGCAGCTGCGATTTTCAGCCTGATATTTTCCTCACCTCCTAGGACCCTGCTGGCATGACTGTCCTTAGTGATTGATGGGACTCCATGCCCTGCATCTTGAGGGGGGTGGGCCGCCTACAGGGAGGTTCCCAGATCAGAGGCACACAGAAGTGGCTTGTCTGCCTCTACATTCCTGGGAGAGTTGGGGCTCCCAACTTCCTTTGTGTGAAGTGAAAGAATAGAGCTGATTTACAGGGTAAATAAAATATCAGAGGAAGTAGAGGTTAGCTGTTACTTATGGCTAAGAGAGATTTATGAGATTACATAGTAACTGAACCTACACTTTAAGCTATAGTCATTATGGTCTACATAGTTCCATACCTCATTAGCGGGAAAAAAATGTGGAGAATGGAGAACACTAAGTCCTTCTTCTGTTTAAAAAAATGTTTCTGGTTGGTGCAGATGTGATCCATAATCAAAAGAACACTCTACATTTTTTATAGCATCTTTCCACAGCAGGTTTCACAGGAGACTGTAAATCCTACTCTAACAGAGTTGAGTGGAAAATCCTTCTATTTTATGTTTGGAGAAACTGAGGCTCTGAGGCAGCCAGCATTTTAAGGTGCACACAAGAAGCAAATGGCTAAAGCAAGAGCACCTGGAAATTTTATTTCTAGTCTGTTTTTGCCTCTCACAAAAAAATCACGGAATAACAAAAAAGAGAACAAGATGAGGGGTGGGGAAAGGCCTTACTGGATTCATTGATATGCCAAGCAACACCCTATATTCAATTCCATTTCAAAAGCTTTTTTTTTCCCCCTACAGCGGTGATAGATTCCATAAGTCTTGGAGCAAGTTAAGGGACTGAAGAGTGCTTGTGGGTACAGCAAGCTATTTTGAGTGTGCTTTTTGAAAACTGAAATTGCTAGAGCAAAATCTGTGAAGGCGCAATCATATACTTGTTATACAAGAGGAAGGATTCATATAAATCCAGAGGTATGTGGCTCAAGAAGTGGACAAAGTGAGAGGGAGTCTTGTCTACATACCAACACCACCTTGAATGCTCAGTCTCACCCTTCGGAGTGTGGTTCCAAGACCAGCAGCAGTGGCGTCACCTGAGTGCTTGTTAGAAATGCAGAGTTCCAGGCTCCGCCTCAGATACACTGAAACAGAATATGTTTTTGAACAAGATCCTGGGGATTTGTATCTACATTAAAATTTGAGGATCATTGTGTTAACCAACAACAAAGAGGGGCTCAGACCGGAGTGCCATGCTTAGGATCCCTCTTAGGGTTTTGTAGAGAAGGCTGGTAGACTGACACAGTGGAATAGGCAGCTCAGGCCCTTCTCAGGCTGGTCTCATCTGTATTTGGAAGAAATTTTTCTCAAGACAGATGAATTTTTGGTTTGGCCTCGAACGCTGGCCAAGGAAGTCACATCAACTTCTTTGTCTCCATTCCATTTAACACAGAAATGAAGTCAATAATAATTTTTTGAGGCATACTGCTATTGGGTATGAGAAGAATAAACATTTCAAGTAATCATTGGGAAATGAATAAATATGAAGTTTTTTTTAAAAAAGTACAGTATTATGGGCCAAAATATAGTCTGGTTTCTGATATTGTGCCCACTAAAATTATAAACGTTAATTTATAAGCAAGATTTTGTTTTAGAAGCAATTAAAAAATTTTGTTTTTAGCATACTTAACTCCCACCTCCTCACCCCTGGAAAAGATTACTTACATTTAAAATTAGTAACTGAAAATTTAATCCTAACCCTACATCTGGCACCACACTTCATCTGATTGCACTCAATTTCAGAGAGAGGCATGTATGTGTTGAGCCTGATCTCATTTTACACAATATTTTGTAAGCTTTCTTTATCTGGTAATAAAAGACCAATTTAGTCCTTGGGCAATGTTAATTATAAACCAGACTGAGACACCATGCCTGTCTGTAGGATGAGGAAAAACATAAAGTTTCTTTGGAGGTTGGCTTCTTTTAATGAGATAAGTACAGAGCAATGCTTCTATTTGTAACTAAGTTATTTAAGGAGAAATAATGCCTTTGAATTTTGCAGATGAGCCCCAGGCTAGAAAGCACAGAAAAATAGCACCGTATTCTGTGTTATCTAGCCCCCATGTAGCAGTATTTTTAGATGAAGAAGTTCTTGAGATTTGGTAAAAGTGACCTTGATTAATACATATAATAAACATCCATCGAGGGTTTCAGTCGTGCTACATCTCATCTGCTAAAGGGAACTTCCAAGTGATGGGCTGAGCAGGAGCCTACAGAGCCATGTGGCTGCTGCCGGGGATCGATGGTGCCCCTGCAAGTTGTTCAGGCATGTGTGGGAGTAATCCTTGGCAAATGCAAGAACTAATTAAGCATCACTCCCTCCAATAAAAAGGATAGGTATATTTTGGGGGGGTGACAGAGGGAGTGGAGATGAAACAGAAAGTTCCTATTAGAATGAAATCCTTACTGTAAACTTAAATGATCCTCTCTGGATTCACCCTGGCCTTTTTGATATGAGAAGAGTCAGCTTTGTCCATAAGCTTCTTGCTCTTCAGTGGTAGAGTCAGTGTATCTATGCACACAGGTCGGTCATATGTAGACATCTTACAAGCATCAAATTGGCTTAACTTTATCACTCTTTATTTTCATTTCCATAAAGAAGAACAGTTACCAAAGATGGAGGGAGAACTTATGAAACTCAATAACGGGAATTATTTGCCATGATGAGATTTTTGTTTGGTTATGGCCATTCTTTCCCTGGGCTCTTTTGGAAAAGGTGACAATGCCAAAACATATGAATTTACTGTGTAACAATTGCTGCCATTTATTGGGCACATAATATACACCAAGTACTGTACTAAGCACTTCACATACATACAATCCTCACAGTCCCATTACAGTATTATCCCCATTTTCTCAGATGAGAAAACTGAGTCTTAAAGACATGTAACTTTTTTGAGGTTAAATAATGTCTAAGTGACAGTGCCACAACTCAAATCAAGGTTTGTTTGGGGCCCGAGACTGTGCTCCAAATGCTTGTGCTAGTCTGTGTATCATAGAACAAAGACTTTAAGCTTTTCAGTTGAAGCATGCCATATAAAATAAGAATGATTACACTTTCCAATATAACCAAGTTGTTCCTCACTGTCCTCCATCTATAAGTTAAAGTGTTGCTCACCATCTAGTGATTCCAGCACCATAGATCTACTTGTGTTCCCTTATGGTTTCTATTTTTTTCCCTTTATGATATAGTAAAACTAACCTCTCCTGGGGCCCTTAAGTTTCTCTTCTTTTAATTCTTTCTACTCCAACCTCCCTTCATTTTCCCACATCAAACTAGACACTAAATGAGAAGATGGCTGTGAAAGTATTTTGGAAAGTTAGAAGCAAATCAAACATAAAATATTATGATTATGTCTGAAACAGCTTTCTACATCTGCTCAATGAAACCACCCCTCTCTTTCCAATCAAGACACTCAGCAAAATTCTTTCTGGAAATTTCAGAAGGCAGAAAGGCCATGAATCAGGCACATGGGCTGACAAGTCAGTCAAAAGTGTCAATTCAGGTTATGTGCCTAAATACACCTTAAACCTGACGAAGGGCAGCTTCCAGGTACGGGTCACGGAGAAATTTTGGAGGAGACTATGTATTGTATCACTTGAAAGCTGTTCCATGACCAAGAGGTTAAATAGCCTCCTGTTGCCAAGAAAAATGAACAGACTGGGTATGAAAGCACATGGACTGGCTAAAATGAGGTGAATGAGGAAATAAAAAGAAAGAGAGAGAGGGAGAGAGAGAGAAAGGTCAAGAACTCTGTTTCAAGAGGAAGCAATATGCAGTTTTTAATTTTTTTTAAGAAAAATTGGTTGCTAAAACTAAGGCTTTATTTTAGCTTGTGTAACAGATACCACAACTAGTTTGGAAATAATACAGGAGTTACAAATGAGTGAAGATTAACTAAATGCTCACAGTGAGTGGCTGTAAAATCTTAAATTGGATGCAATTTCTGATTTATCTTTTGAAAATTTTATGCCCACATGGGTGCTTTGTGAGTCATGCCATGTGAATCACCATCTACATGTTCTCAGATTTCTATCATGGCCGTAGTCATGGCCCTGTTATTATTTATGGGGTTTAAAATTTGGTTCCAGTCACCTGATGATTTATGGACTGCACGGCAACAAAAGTATTTAATGACTGTTCACAGCACCGGTGCCTCCAGGACGTTCTCCTCCTCCTTGCTCTAGAAACGCTCTCTCGTCTCTGCTCCGCCCTTCATTTCAGCTGGCAGAGACCAGGCAGGTCTTGGCCAGCGGAAGTATTCCAAGTGGCAATGAGGGCACAACAGAGCAATTCATTTTTTAAAATCCCTATTTAATTTGTAATGAACTTGTTTTAAGAAGAGTTTACAGAAGCCTTTCAAAAAAAAAAAAAACCTAGTTATTGGGACTGAAGAAATGAAACTCACTTATTGTTTTGTAAAGGTAGGTCTTGCCCCTAGGTAGAATCTGAAGCATGTGTTATGGCCTCTCTCATTCACCCATTTCATCTTCCTGCACCCCTTCCTCTTTCCTGACACATCAGCTTAAATAATGTAAGGTTTACCTCATTAAGGATATTTAAATTAAGGGAAAGCTGGGTACAATAATGCTTGTACCTAAGAATGAACCTGTAAATGTGATGGTCAGCAGAAGTGTTTGTTTAAAGGAATCATGAATAAAATTTTCACTCCAAAATTTGTCTCTGGGTTGGGAGTATTCACAGAGAGTCTGAAGAAAGGAATGCAGAAAACTAATTATGTTTTAGATGTACTAATACTCTGGGAACATATTTTTTTTTTGAGAAGAGATGCCAATTTAGACATAACTGACTGAACAGGACGTCTGGGAAGTATGTGACTGTGTTAGCCCAGCTTTCCTGGAAAACAGAACATCTGAGGCAAAATTGCTAATGCTTTACTGGGGAGGGGTGCAACACCAAAGCAGCAAGGGCTGTGGGGAGAGGAAGGGAGGCAGGGAAGGAGGTGGTGCGTTACTGAGCTTCGTGAGAAGCACAGCTTGGCAATGCTGTGTCTCTGGAGGGGCCTTAGGGAACCAGTATACTTGGGACAGTCTCAGTGGAAGGAAGGGTGAGGTATCTGTTGACCTTTCTTGTCTTTATCTCACTGATTCAGGTTTATTTTGGAGAGCATTAACTCATCTGCATTTTTTGGTTTTGTCACCAGGGAGGCTGAGATGGGTGACTCAATCACCTGTCTTCAGCAAGACTTTCTCTTTAGCAGGAGGCTGAGGCCCTGGGGTAGGGATAGGGGGAGGTTATGCATGTATGGCTCAGAGAATCGGGGACTCCTGTTGGTGATCCCAGATAATGGCTATTGATGTTGACTGCCACAGATAGGAATGGTGCTAGTAGTGAGAAAAGAACAAAGCCACAGAAACAATCTCAAACAATATGAAAATTGCTATAAACATAGAGAAGATGGAAGCATTAATGTAAGTTGGGTGGTCATGGAGAGTGTTTCCAGTGGAGGTAGGCTGCATGCTGGATGCCCAGCAGAAAGAAGAGGAGGGAACAGAGATGCCGCTTCTTTGTAAATCCAGGAGTGACAGCAACACATGCTGGCCCTCAGGACAGGCTCACGTCCTTTCCAATTGTGTAACTCTGGGCACCTAGTGTTTGGCCCGTGCAAATTGTAGGTACTCAATCAGCATTTGTTGAATTAGATCAATGCTTTAATTTGAACCAAGATTATCTCTTTGTTTACAAGTAAATTTTGCCTTGGAAAATGATCTTAAGGCTTTTATGTGTGGGTGTCAAGGCTATGTGGAGAATATAACCTTCCTTAGTACAAAGAAGATGCCCACATGGCTTTGGAGATAGTGCAGCATAAGTGTTAGAGTCAGACAAATTTGGGTTTGCAACCTGGCTCTGTTACTTACTTGCAATGTGACCTTGGGCAAGTTAATTAATGTCTCAAAGCCTCACTTTTCGTCATCAGTAAAATGTATATACTAATAGTAGTTATCTATGGGAGTGGGGCTACAACAGTAGGTGCTTTATATTAATGCTAGATGGGCAATTACTATTAGATATTATTACCATTGCTATTGTGTGCTCTTCATCCTGTGTATACTTACAAAGGGCAGATTAAATATTACCTGACAAAGAATTTCTTTTAAATTTATCTTATGTCAATATTTACATACTTCTTTATAGGAAAGTGAAACAGTAAAAGCATTTGGTTGGTAAATTCTATGTAATTATTTTTAAATTGTTTCAAGTTTCAAGGCTATGTAAAATAAGAAATTATAATGAGTTAAGTGGTTTCTTTTTTAGAAGATAACTGTGCTGCATGTGTGACATTCAAATTAAATTGGAAGGAGACAAAGGGCTTCTCTCAGCCTATGATTGTGAACATAAGTTGAACCAGAACTTCTTATATTCTACTTTGTCTGTTGTTACTGTCTTCCATTAACTAACAAAAACATGCTGTCCATAAATAACTACTACTTTTATCACGTCCTTGGTGAATTTTGTAGTTATTTATGATATACAGATGATAACCACTGCAAACCGAAGTGGGTATGCCAGCTTCTGTACAATTGTTAGAATATTGTTAAAAACTCTGACCCAACCAACATCCATGTGAAGCAGAAAAGTAAGCAAATTATTCATTTGTTTTGCTGTCCTCAGTTACTCTTGAAGCAAATTATTGTTTTTCATTTAATTGTGATTTGTGACCTTATCAGAAATGTACCCACAAAGAAATACTTCCTAGCTCTGGTTTCTTACTACAAAGTAGAAGTCTCATGAAAGCAAAAATTTGAGAAGAGGAAAAGTGAAACAAAAGAAAACATAGCAGTTTAAATTTATTAGGGGATTTATAAGCAAGGCATTAGCTCTTAACTTAAATCAACAAAGTCTTAGTTCTGGAGGTGAAATTGTAAATAGAATCATCATGGTTCTACTTACATGTGTAGTTTAGTAGATTCAAACACGGGTTCAATCAGCTATGGAAAGTGGGGCTAGTTAACCAACTTTATTAAATTAAAATAATAATAATAAAAAATGGAAAAATGAATAATCACTTTACATGTTGTTCTGAGATTTTGAATTAATGAACAAAAAGTACAGAGTGAAGTATGTGCCAGACAATAGGAATTTAATTAATATAAGCTATTATGTTCTTAACTGCAGTGAATATTATCATACAAACCACCTCATCTAAGAGAAACTTCTGCCCTCATTGTGTTTATTTAATGAGACAGACTGTATATATTTTATTAGGCATGGAGTTCATTATTAATTACATTTTGATTGAGGGACCTTTGGAAGATTTAGATATTTTCTCACCCCAACAGTTTCATTTATTATTCTAAATATTGCCTGGGGACTTGCATCTGAAATAAATTTGTAGGAAAAACGTAGCATTAAGAGAAATCTTATCCAGACTATTGAACCCAGTACATAGCCAGAAAAATTAATGTAAAAAGATTACACAACTGGGATTTTCTTTTCTGTTGATTAGTAATTTGAACTTTGCAGCGAGGTAAAGGAAAAGTGAACTAGTTTAAGGCTTCAACTCTGGGGATTTGGCAGCAGAGGAAAATTCTCAGCTCCATTATGTTGCTGACCTTCTAAAATTAAGAAATAAAGAAGTTACAGGATTTGAAATACATAGCAGAGATTGCATTATAATAGCCTGATAAATAACTACGAAAAGTTTATTAGCCCACTTATTAATTAAATGACTTCTCTCCACCATGTATATTACTCTGGTAATAAAAATGAATAAAATCAGCATCCATTTTTACTCCCTTAAATAAATTGTTTCTCACCTTGGACAAGAAGGCAAGTGGTTATTTCTATTACTGTCTTACAATGTAGTCATTTTGTTTTCCATGCTTTTGGAATTCTAATCACCACAAATTTCATATCGTCACAACTCTGTAATTAAAAGAAAAACAAAACTATTGGCCTTTAGCTATTTACTTGATAATGGATTCATTTAGCACCAGGAAAGATATACATCCTATTTCTCACCTTTCTACTTGTATATACAAATTCTTTTGAAACTTAAACTATCCAGTAATTGTCTTGTTGAAGGAAGTGAAATGAATCAACAGTTATCAGGGATTATTATTAAATAATTGGAGTAGAGCAAAGGACCAATCCCTCCTACCCCTATCTGACAATTGGAAACTGTATCAGGATCTCTTGAGTTTTTTCCAAACTTGCGTCAATGCTTCAGGTATTCTTATATGCCTCCCCATCCTGGCAGGTGACGGTGGTGATGGTATCCCTCTACCCTTTAGAAATCACACTTTAATAAATGATGTGAACATATCATATATCTCCCTTGTTTTGGGGTGGAAAGTTTTTGAAAGTCTCTGATCCTGATAGATATTTTATAAAATCATTGAATATTTGCTTGGGAAGCATGAAAAATGAACCTCTATTGCCTAGAAAGCAAACAAACAAAAATCCCCAATCCAATAAAAAACAAAATATTCTTCAAATTAATATATTTCTCCCTTGAAACCTTAAGAGAGTCAGGGTTTTAGATCAAGCTATTTGAGGTCTTTTTATATCAGGCTTGCTGATATTTCCAAGGTAACTTTTGGAGACATGAATGTGTCCTGGGAAATGTTTTGGACCTTATATTTTCTAGACTGGTATCATAGAGAACATTACCCTTGCAAGACATACTGGGAAAGAAAAAGAAAAACGATTGGATGGGTTCCATGACCACATTAATTGGGAACTCCTGAATCACCAGTTAGAAGGTTCTGAGGGGTCTTACAATCACAATATCCATTGCACACAAAATCCAAATGAAAATACATGTTTGTTTCGATCCTTATCTTACTCTTTGAACTAATCCTGTCTGTTCAAAATATGGGGATGGAGGAAGGGAAATTCGAATCATTACTGTTGAGTCAGTGGCAAGCAACCAAAATCTTTAACAATGTTCTGTGGAAATATTAATGGTTCTAAACATGGTGTATATATACTTTTGATCTAAAGGACATTACAAGAGCATACAGTAAACTTTCTAAAGTAATAAGATGAATTAAAAAAGAAAGCTAGATAAAGTAAAGATCAAGCAACCTCCTGGGAACTACAGGGCCCCTTCTAAAGCTTGGGGCACTCAAATGCCCCACCTGGGAGAACAGAGCTTACCATGGGCACAAAAGAATATCTTAGCAGCTGGCTCTTCCACATAAACATCAACTAATGACAGGGGCAACAACTGTATAGCTCAGCATAGCACCTTCCAACTCAAGCAAACAGGGAGCAGCTGATTTATACTCATAAGTACCACCTGCCATCTCAGAGATTAAACTGGGGGACCCAACAAAATTCACACTGCTGGGAAGAGGTGAAGATAGCAGGTTAGAGACAACACAAGAGGTTCATCAAACGCACTGGAACACCCCATAGGCAACTCGGGACCAACACTCCTCTCACTGGCACAATCAGGGATTTATCTTCAGGGACCCAGAGACAGGCCCACAAGCCAGACCTTGTATACCCAGGACTCAACTGAGAGGCCAGATGAGAAGGAATCAGCAAAAGAACTCTGGAAATACAAATAATCAGAGTGAAAGGACACCCCCAAAGCAAAATATAATGCCTTACCAATGACAAATAAAGAATTCAAAATATGGATTATAAGGAAGCTCAATGAAATACAAGAGAAAATGGAAATCCAACACAAAGATACCACAAAAATAATACAGGAAATGAATGAAAAATTCACTAAAGAAAACAAATTATTAAAATAAAAATCAAATAGAACATACAGAGATGAAAAATTCATTCAAGGTAATTCAAAACACAGTGGAAAGCTTTAAGAATAGACTAGATCAGGCAGAAGAAAGAATCTCAGGGCTTGAAGACAACACCTTCCCAAATTAAACAAGTCAGTCAAAGAGAAAGAACAGAGAAATAAGAGGAGCAAACAAAGCCTACAAGAAATATGGGATTATGTAAAGAGGCCTAACGTAAGAATCATAGACATTCTTGAAGGTGAAGAAGAAAATACATAAGGGTTGGAAAACCTATTTGAGGGAATAATTGAGGAAAACTTCCCTGGTCTTGCTAGAAACGTGGATGTCCAGGTAAAAGAAATACAACAAACACACCTGGGAGATTCATTGCAAAAGGCAATCACCACAACACATAGTCATCAGTCTGGCCAAAGTTAACATGAAGGAGAAACTCCTGTGAGCCATAAGGCAAAAGCATCAGGTAACTTACAGAGGAAAACCCATCAGGCTAACTGCAGATTTCTCAATTGAGACATTACAAGCCAGAAGGTATTGGGGCTCCATTCTCAGGCTTTTTAAACAGAATAATGGCCAGCCTAGAATTTTGTTTCCTGTGAAACTAAGTTTCTTATATGAGGGAGAAATAAAGACTTTCAGACAAGCAAACACTGAAGGAATTTGTCAATACCAGACATGCCCTGCAAGAAATACTCAGATCTGCATTATACATTGACCAGAAAAATAGACATCCACCAGTGTAAAATCACCCAAAATCTAAAGCTCACAGCTCATATATCATAATGGCTCAAGAGGTAAGACAAAGCAATAAAGTTCTACCCATCAGGATGAACAGAAATGCATCCTACTTATCAATTCTTTCAATAAACATGAGCAGCTTGAATTTCCCACTCAAGAGACATTGGCTGGCTGAATGGATAAAAAAATATAAGCCAAGCATCTGCTGTCTCCAGGAAACACATCTAACACACAAAGACTTGTTCAGACTCAAGGATAAGGGATGGAAAAAAAATATTCCACATAAATGGAAATCAAAAGAAAGTGGGTATGATCATTTTCATATCAGGTAACATAGATTTCAAATCAGCAATAGTAAAGAAAGACAAAGATGCTCTTTATATAATAGTAAAGGTAGCAACTCGACAAGAAGATATAACAATCCTAAATAGTTATGTACCTAACATAGGTGCACCTAGATTCATAAAGCAAACCCTACTAGATCTAAACAAAGTGATAAACAGCAGCATCATAATAGCTGGGGACTTCAACACCCCACTAACAGGATGACACAGATCCTCCAAGCAGAAAATAAACAAAGAAACACTGTACCTAAATGGGACTCTAGAATGAATGTGCCTAACAGATATTTATGAACATTCTACCTAAAAACTACTGAAAATATGTTCTTCTCATCAGAGAAGAGAAAGAAAATATGTTCTTCTCATCAGCACATGGAACGTTCTCTAAGATTGATCACATCTTAGACCACAAAACATGTCTCAACAAATTCAAAATAATAGAAATTATACCATCTATCTTCTCAGACCACAGTGGAATAAAATTAGAAATGAACACCAACAGAAACACTCATCTCTACACAAACTCCTGGAAATTAAACAACCTACTGCCTAACTATTATTGGGTCAATGAGGAAATTAAGGTGGAAATCAAAAGATTCCTCAAAGTAAAGGACAAAGGGGACACAAGTTATCAAAATCTGTGGGATTCAGCAAATGCAGTACTGAGAGGAAAATTTATATCCATAAATGCCTACATCCAAAAGACAGAAAGATCACAAATCAATAATCTAATGAATCATCTCAAGAAACTAGAAAAAGAAGAGCAAACCAAACTAAAAATCAACAGAAGAAAAGATATAACTAAGGTCAGAACAGAACTAAATGAAATTGAAAATAAAAGAATTATAAAGAAGATTAATGAAATAAAAAGTTGGTTCTCTGAAAAGATAAACAAAATTGATAGACCTCTTGCTAGATTAACCAGAAATAGAAAAGAAAGGGCCCAATAAGCTCAATCAGAAATGAAAAAGGAGATATTACAATTAATACCACAGAAATACAAAATATTATCTCTGAATACTATAAAAACCTCTATGCACCTAAACTTGAAAATGTTGAGGAAATGGACAAATTCTTGGAAACATCCAACTTTCCAAGCCTCAATCAGGAAGAAACAGGACTCCTGAACAGATCAATAACAAGAAGGAAATAGAAGCAGCAATAAAATTCTTCCAACAAAAAAAAGTCCCAGACCAAATGGTTTCACACCTGAATTTTGTCAAACATACAAAGAAGAATTGGTACCCATACTGCAGAAATTATTTGATAACATCGAGAAGGAAGGAATCCTCCCCGACTCATTCTATGAAGCCAGCATAACCTTGATATCAAAGCCAGGAATGGACACAATAGAAAAAGAAAACTACAGGCCTATATCTTTTATGAATATAGATGCAAAAATTCTCAATAAAATTCTAGCAAACAGAATTCAGCAGCACATCAAAAAAAATAATAATCCACTATGAAAAAGTAGACTTCATCCCAAGGATGCAAGGAGGGTTCAACATACATAAATCCAAAAATGTGATTCACCACATAAAAAAAAGCAAAAACAAAGACCATATGATAATCTCAATAAACGCAGAAAAAGCATCTGATGAAATTCAACACCCTTTTATGATAAGGGTGCAAAATTTGCCTCTTAGCAAAATAAGCATAGATGGAACATATCAAAAAATTATAAAAGCTATATGTGACAAACCCACATCATATGAAAGGGGCAAAGTTGAAAGCATTCCCTCTCACTTAGAACTGAAACCAGACAAGGTTGCCCATTGTCATCACTCTTATTGAAATCCTAGTGTTGGAAGTCCTACCCGGAGCAATCAGGCAAGAGAAGAATCAAGCGTATCCACCCAAAGAAAGAAGAGGTCAAACTATTGCTCTTTGCTGACATTATGATCCTATATCTAGAAAACCTCAAATATTCTGCCAAGAGGCTCCTGGAATTGAAAAATAAATTCAGCAAAGTCTCAGTTTACAAAATCAGTGTACATAAATCAGTACCATTTCTATACACCAACAACAGTCAAGGTGGGAATCAAATCAAAGACTTCATACCTTTCACAATAGCAACAAAGAACATGAAATACCTAGGAATATATTTAACCAAAGAAAAATGAAAGACCTCTACAAGGAGAACTATGAATAACTGAAGAAGGAAATTTCAGAGGATGTAAACAAATGGAAAAACATCTCATGCTTATGGATTGATAGAATCAGCATTGTTAAAATGTCCATACTACCCAAAGTGATTTATAGGTTCAATGTAACCCCCATCAACATACCAATGTCATTTTTCACAGATTTAGAAAAAATAATTCTATACTTTGCATGGAACCAGAAAATACTCTAAATAGCCAAGCAACCTTAAGTGAAAGGAAGAAATCAGGAGGCATCACTTTTCCAGACTTCAAGCTATACTACAAGGCTATAGTAACCAAAAATAGCATGGTACTGGCACAAAAATAGAGACATAGACCAATGGATCAGAACAGAGACCCAGATATGACACCATCCTCATATTGCCATTGATCTTTGACCAAGCAGACAAGAATGTACACTGGGGAAAAGAATCCTTATTTAATAAATGGTGTTGGGAAAATTGGATAGTCACATATAGTATACTAAAACAGGATCCACACCTCTCAGCAGATCCTGTTTAAAGACATGAAAGTATAAGAATTGTAGAAGAAAATGTTGGAAAAACTCTTGTAGATATTGGCCTAGACAAAGAATTTATGAAGAAGACCTCACGGGCAATCACAGAAACAACAAAAATTAATAAACAGGACTTTATTAAGTTAAAAAGCTTCTGCACAGCCAAGGAAACAATCAACAGAGCATACAGACAACCTATAGAATGGGAGAAAATATTTGCATGCTATACATTTGATAAAGGGCTAATAACCAGAATCTACAAAGAACTCAAGCAAATTGGCAAGAAAAAAATCAAGCAACCCCATTAAACATTGGACAAAAGACATGAACAGAAGCTTTGCAGAATAAGATAGACTAATGGCAAATAAACATATGAAAGAATGCTCAACATCTCTAATGAGGAAATGCAAATCAAAACTACAATGAAATATCACCTCACTCCAGTGAGAATAGCTTTTATGAAAGAGTTCTGAAACAACAGATGCTGGCATGGGTATGGAGAGAAAAGAACATTTATACACTGCTGATGGAATTGCAAACTAGTACAACCTCTATGGAAAATAGTATGGAAATTCCTCAAAGAACTGAAGTAGACCTACCCTTTGATCCAGTAATCCCACTACTGGATATTTACCCAAAGGAAAAAAAGACATTCTATAAAAAAGACATCTGCACTGGAATGTTTGTAGCAGCACAATTCACAATTGCAAAGATGAGGAAACAACCCAAGTGCCCATCAATACATGAATGGATTAATAAAATGTGGTATATGTATACTATGGAGTACTATTTCACCAGAAAAAAATGAATTAATATCTTTTGCAATAATCTGGATGGAACTGGAGACCATTCTCCTGAATGAAGTGTTGCAAAAATGGAAAAATAAACACCACATATACTCACTATTAAATTGGAACTAACCAATTAGCACTCATGTACATATGGAAGTAAAACTCAATGGAAATCAAGGAGGTGGGAGTGGGGAGGAGGGGATGGGTAACATCAACCTTAACGGGTCCAATACACACTATCTGGGAGATGGGCACACTTGTAAGTTTGACTCAATGTATACAAAAGGAATTCATATAATGAAAACATTTGTACCCCCATAATATTCTGAAGTAAATAATAACAAAAAATAAAATAAAATAAAAAATGAAGCTATTTGCCTTTTGATGTTTTACTACTTTCC
>CAUYRT010000414.1:0-16342 GCA_963574885.1 Lepilemur ruficaudatus
TCATCTCAAACACCACCTTGCCCTGTTGCACCAGGCATGCACATTCCCTGAACATCCCTGGACGGGATGGGTAACAGGGAAGATCCCTGACCAGAGGAAGGAACCCAGGAAACTGAGGCTGTGCACACAACTAGAGACGGAGGGGCCCAAGCAGTCCGATGGCGAGCTCCCTGCACGTGGCTGCTGCCCCGCAAAAGGGAGAGGCCCTGTCCTCGAGGAACCTCTGAGACAGCATGCTAAGGGCTCTACGCAGACAGTCACCTATTACTGGGAATGGAATGGCCTCCTCCCTTGAAACGAGGCCTGGTAGCTTTTAAAGGCCCCGCAGGGCTAAGGACTTCAGGATGACTCGCCACAGATGCTCAGCACAAAAAGCAAGTGAGAGAGTCCACGGCGTCGTACCAAGGGAGGGAACTGACGTGCTCCTAAATCTCAAGGCTCCTTCTTCTGCTTGCTGGCTGAGAAACTGCCATCTGGAAGGCACGGCAGATGAAACGCATTACCACGGTCCTGCTGGAATATATTTCTGGTTGGCAGAGAACTCAAGATGTCAGAACTTGGGGGGAAAAAAAAATCATGCAATCCTGATTACCTCATTTCACCTTTCTCTCCAGCCAATCCAAACGCATCCTGTTGTAGATATGCAACGATCAGAGAAACTCTGCAAATACTTTGCTGAATCGCTGGACTGGCAAAACGTCCACGAGGCCCGCGCACGTGCCACGTTCTAACGCTCTGGTGTCCCCGCTGTGCGCGGCGAGCCAGGATGACAGCCCTTGCACACGACATCTATGTCGAGAAGTAATGGGAAAGTTCCACCGCAGACTCTGCACCTGCATCTGCGAAATGAACACAGCTACGCGCAGGCAGACGCGGCGCTCCACCTGCGTTTCCGCCACTGTTTTGTTTTGTGGCATCTGTCCTGACTGCCAGGGCCTCCACGAGGCTTCCTTGGATGGCTGACCCTGCGGGGACCACGTGACAGAAGCCGCCACTTCAAGGTCCTGGCCAATAGCTGCGCAGAAGCCGGGCCCAAGAGAGGGTTTTTTGCTGTTGTTATGTTTTGAGACTCCAGGCTGTGGAATCTGATAAAAATTATCTTCAGACTAGTGTCACAAAAAGCCCTTTTCCCCTGCAGGGACCTAGCAATTTAAAAGTGCCTTGCAAAGCATGTTCTCGCTGGAATCTTCAGAGCCTTCCCTGCGGCAGGCAAGCGCTGCCTCCGAGTCAGAGAGGAGGAAACTGAGTCTCGTGGGGCTTGGGCCATAACAGACCTTAGAAACTAGGGTTTCAGGCTGCCTTTGAGAGGTTTTTACTTTTTGCAGTGCAACAAGATCACCCGGGCACTGTGCACACCACTTTCTCCGAGTCTAGAGATGGGCAGAGAAATTGACACGAAGATCGTCTTGGGCCTCTCCCTGGGCCCACGCGACTAGCAACCAGCTCGCGACAGTGACTCCGACTCCTCCCAATTGAAAGTCCGTCAGCCTGTGACTGGCAGGCAGGCGTGCGTAACCTCTGCCACTCTGTGTTTATTTTCCAGTGTTGTCACAGTCTTGACGCCTCCCACTATCATCATAAAATCCCAGGTGCACAGAGAATGGTCTTACCTCTTCGAATGTTAAAAGCATGCACATCTATAGATGCTGCCAGAGTTTCGAGACAACAGATTCCCTCCAGCCAGCACTGGAATTCAGTAGGAGCTCCCTCCGCCCCCTGCCCTGTCCTGCCCCGGGCTCTGCTCTGGGACCTGACAGTGGAACTCTTTACCTCAATGACTGCACGTCCTCGGGCTTTAGAAAGGACCACCGTGAATGCTGTCACCCAAGATGAGAAACTTCGAAAGTGAAAGGGGACACTATTAATCATTACCTGGGGACCACAGGTGTAAACCAATACTGTGACGGAAAACCAAGACCTGGGGAACACTTTGGAAACCCCATCCTGGGTGCAGGGGCCACCCTCAGTGCTGCAGGTGGCCGTCCCCTCTGGAAGCTGAAGGCTTGGCGCGGAAATAACCAAATAACCACGCGAATCTGGAATAACGATCTCGCCTGATTACGACGGGTGCTCTCCCTGAAGGTATGACAGAGCATTCCAGGGGTTAACCTGATTGGGGCTGGCAGAGGAGGAGAGAAGAAAGGGCAAGGGTGCAGGGCAGGGCCTGAAGGACAAAGAGCAGACAGGGAGGGTTTGAGGTGACACCAAGGGCAGCGTGACACCCTAGAGGCCACTCATAGTTCGGTGGCATCATAATCAGACGGACACGGGACAGGACCGGTCAGGTACAGGGTGAGGCACAAAGCAGAGAAGGGACAGACAGCAGGAGGCCAGAGCAGTCGGCGGGACGGTGGCTCGGACCGGGGCACTGGTCGTGCAGGTGGACTCATGGGGACAGAGAGAGAACTCGTGAGGTAACATCCACAGAGCCTGGTCATGGGGGAGAAAGTCACCAAGATTCTGGCTTGGCCGGAAAAAAAGGTCCTGAACGTAAAAGACGGCAAAGCCAGTTCCTTACGGAACCCCAAATTGCCTGGGGTTGGCCTTGGAACCTGTTCACGCAGTCCCCAGTGTCCCTTACAGCGCCCTGCTAGAATGAAATGCAAACACTAAAGCCACCCGACAACAATTTTCCCTCCCCAACCGATCGATGAACCTTCCAACAGTTTCACCAAGGCAGATTCACCCACACAACTCAGCGACTCTCGGTGTTCGCGGCAACCTGCTCAGGTACGCCACCCAACAATGCGATGGACGACGAGGTCATCAGAGTGCTGGGTGACAGAGGAAGCCTGCCTTGCATCTTCGGAGACAGTATTCAAATCTCCAATCCACTTTAGGAGTTGAAAATCTGTAAAATCACATCTGGTCCTGGTTTATTTCATCACTTCGATGAGCAATTTTGTTTTTTAAACGGAATTTAAAATGATTTGCAGGCACCCGTGGAGAGAATCTGATAAACACAGAAGAATGGTTTGGGTCACAATGGCTACGCCCGCCACCTTGCACCAGTACGCTCCGGAAGATTTGATGTTCATGAAATACATCACAAATGGGAAAAGGAACACCGTCCAACCCCTTTTGTACGGCAAGCCAAGAATTCCCATCACTTGAAAACGATCAATCACAGTAAAAATTACTAACAGCTTACACTGTAGCACACCCTCCTTTTCCAGAGACCTTGACAACACAAGCAAACACATGGGAGTCTCAAGATTTATCACAAGGGCTCGAGTGACAGGGAGGGGCAGGGCTCTTCCATACGCCAGCTCTGTGCCTTGCCCTACATAATGAGTCACCCAAGGAAAACCGTCTGTTACCCAAGGATTACAGCACACAAAGTTTCCCTACCTGAGCCTGCCGCCTCCCAAGTTTTCTAGAAAAGTTCCCATTTCAAACATTCAAATACTATCAACTGACATGCACAAAAATGTACGTTTTTTTTTTCCCCTTTCGGGGTAACTGTATTGTTTGCAATAAAACCCATTCATCAAAAGTGGTTTTCTTTGTATGCTATCATAAAATGTTTGCTATAAAATAAGTCCACACATGGAAAGAAAAAAATCCTTTGTTAGATGCTTTGTCCCAAATTGAATTTTTAAAAATATATAGTCACCATCTCCTTGTCCTACCAGACACACCCCAAAAACTCAATGGTTCCAGAAAGTATCTAAGAAACACAAAGCAGGGATCTGTGACTCCGGGGAGAGAAGATATCATCCTGGGCACGCACAACGGTGAGAGAGAAATCGCTACAGATGAAGACCAGGCTAGAGGTGGGGAGAAGCGGGTAAAGATAATTAAAGGATTAAAGGAATTATAAACCCAACTGGAGGGGGTGGGGGAAGAGACAAAAGGTGACCATTCTTTGCAAAGTCCTTTAGGTCTGAACTCAAATGGATCGCAGAAGAAGGGACCAGATGCTACTCAGGACTCAGCCCGCACCCAGGCTTGCCAGCCTTTCAGGGTGAGGCGTCAGAGACAAGGACAGATACCGGCAGAGAGAAAGCCAAGAGTAACAGGCATCTGCCGTCACCCCGAATCTCCACTGTCAGCTTCCGGCTTCTGCATCTGCAAATCCTCCCATAGCACAGAAGGGAAAAAATATCAGTACACATTTCGCTAGCGCTTCACGGTTTCCCAAGTGCTCTCGCATTTTCTCATCTGGTCATTCATGCATTCAAAACAATTTATGGAATGCCTTCCAGGAGCCAGGCCCTGGCAAAGCCTGGGATGAAACCCATTCGGGTCCCATTCCACAAGGACCTCAGAAACTCAGCACCAAAGGTGCCGCAAAAAGCACCCTGGGGAGATACGATCTCAACATCATCCTGACACGAGGGAGGGACTTACTAACATCCTCATCTTGTCACCATTGTTCGGAACAGTTGCAATGGCGGGCCTGGCTGGCTAGGACACAGCCCACATGATCCGACAGCCTGTAAAACTCACAGCTTAATAGCCAGCTTGCATTTTAACCATTAAAGCTCACCTCTGATCCAGCTTTTAGAAAACAAACAATTTGCTGTGAACCAAAGACCATCAGGTGGAAAATAAGGTGTTGAAAGAGAAAAAGAGGGACTGCAAAACAAAACAGATTGCCCAGGGCCACTCAGACTGGAAAAGGCGCAGCGTGCCAGACGGCACTTGCCAGCCGAGCGCGTTCCGCAGCCCCCCCAGACACGCCATCCGACAGGCCCAAGGAAAACAACAGACAAACTCCTTATTTTCAGTATAACAGATTTAGGTGTATTTGTGACAATTTTCAAAATCTTTCTGAAAAAGAGCTATCAGGAATATGTGCTCAAGGACCAGCCGGCTAGCTGGAGTCCCCTTAAACGATGGGGTGTGCTGGGGTAGAGGAAGCTTAGGAAAGAGTACCCAAAGGCTGAATTCTGGAACCAATTCTTGCAAGGATCACAGCTACAGCAGCAGTAGCAGCGGCTAACCAGGCCCTGAGACAAGTGCTTCGCATTCACGACCTCTTTACTCTTTACACTGCTTTATGGCAGACACCCGATCTTCCGTAGAAAGACAGAAATGGTGGGAACAGCACTGAAAGCAGAGATAGGCGCAAACTTACAGAGTCAGGAAACACGAGTAAGTGCCCGGCAGTGGCAGTTCCCCAAAGCCCAACTGCCCCGGAGTGGTGGGACGAGGATCAGGCGACAGCTGCATATACAGAGGACTGCATCACAGCAGGGGACCCCAGAATCTGAATGTTTTGTGACGAACATCAAGGATGCCTACGCCTCTGTCCCACACGGGTAAGGCCGGGGAACAGAGTATGGATGTGAAAACACGAGAGGTGACAAACAGGCAAAGTCCCTACAATGGTGTTTGGCTTCAATCCTGTCCAAACTAAGAGCCACTGAAGTATTCAAAGCAGGCAGGCAAGACACAGTCAGATTTGCCACTAGAGAAGCAGCCCTGTGGTAGAGTCGGGAGAAGGGAGAGTGGGGAGGGAAGGGAGGAACCGTAATAACGCAAGTGGGAAACGGTAGTGACCTGAATCGAGGCGGGGACAGGAGCTGGAGAGGAGAGTCAGAGAGCACACTGACCAAGTCAGAACTGAGCAAGCATCACCACTTGCAGCGCTGCGCAAGGCCTGCGATTTTCACCTGCCATAAGCCCGCAGGTTAGCCTAACAGTTTCACGGATGCTGGCAGAAGACACGAAACTCTTGGGTCAGAGACAAAGAACAGTTTATTACTTAGCCTCAGCAGCCTCAGTAGCAGCCTCTGAACCAGTTCCCCAAGCTCCAGTTCCCACAGGACAACGCAAAGAGAGCTCGCCCAGGGAACCGCAAGAGGGAACTCCTGAACTCAGAGACCCCAACATTTCTTAATGGGCATGTGTCTTCCAAGGCCTGACCCTATACAAACACCCTTGAAAATATAGTTCAGAACAAATAAAGGCCAACAGTACCTCAGTTTGCAAGGTGTGCAGACACATGAGAGACCTATAGAGAACTGTCTTCCAGCATGCCCACTTTGTCTACGAGGAAACTAAGACTCAAAAAGCTTAAAACAAGCCAAGGCAACATAACTAGAAAATAACAGAAGTTGAATTCAAACTCAGACCCTATGATGCCAAGTTCCACTGGCTTCCACTGTGCAAAATCCTGTTGTATAAGATGTAGTAACTCGGGCCGGGTGCTGTGGCTCACGCCTGTAATCCTAGCACTCTGGGAGGCCGAGGCCGGAACATCACTCAAGGTCAGGAGTTCGAGACCAGCCGGAGCAAGAGAGAGACTCCACCGTCTCTATTAAAAATAGAAAGAAATTAATTGGCCTACTAAAAATATATAGAAAAAAATTATCCAGGCATGGTGGTGCATGCCTGTAGTCCCAGCTACTTGGGAGGCTGAGGCAGGAGGATCGCCTGAGCCCAGGAGTTGGAGGTTGCTGTAAGCTAGGCTGACGCCACGGCACTCTAGCCCGGGCAACAGAGTGAGACTCTGTCTCAAAAAAAAAAAAAAGACATTGTAACTCCTGTCGAGAGAAAGAAGGTATGGGAGTGAGAAATAGGTTGTCCAGGCTTTCCTAGACGTTGAGTTTCCAGCTCACCTGAGTAGGAACTGGTACATCTTAGGGACGGCTAATGGCCTCGCTGTAAAGACAGAAGTTCTTGTTGTGCTGTATGTCTCAAAAATCAAATACTAGGACAGAACCAGGCTGTGGCTAAAGGCAACAGTGGTGTATCTATATGGGGGGAGGGGAGTTCTACTCCCAAGTCTCTTGTTTTCCCTCTCTAAATCAACTACCCTGCAAAATTTTAAGTTTTTTTTAATATATGAGAATGCATTTAGAATGAAGTTGATGTTATTAATTCCCTAGTATGTTATTTATTCCCTAAAATCACTTACAGAGGTGTGCAACAAAAATAACTTTACATATACAAATGATCTCTACTGATCTGTGCATTTAAACTAGTTAACACCTCACAGATAAAATTAAAAGAAAGCCAAACTGCTGAAAAAATCTGGCTGGCAGCCTCTTCATTTTGATAACAAGCACACTAGATTCAAGAGTCAAATGTAATTACGGACAGACTATTAATTCACAAACGGGGGTTAACTATTTTGAATATGAATAATTAAGCTACTCATTAAGCTACTTATTTATTCATAAATGAATAAATAAATGGTTTATTTGGCTTCAAGGGTATACAGTAACAGGGGTTCAACAAATGCAGGTCTTTGGTCTCCCGGGGCTCAATGAAGATCAGCTAGAGTGGACCCTGGTATGAGGTTTTTTAGCCTAGTCTGCAAGGTCCCCAGGCACCTGGGCAGTTCTTGCCAGAATGGGGACCCCTCCCCCTCCACAGGGAGCTTCCCAGCTCCCCATGGGGAACCCCACCACCCACGTTCCTTTTCAGGGAAGGAGAGGCCCAGGTAGTACTTACCACACTAACAGAAATGTCTGAATGCATTCCACTTAAAAGGATCGCCCACTTTCTACGCCTCTTAAACCTCTGAACGACTGCCCTTCCCCCACTCCTGTGCACACGTCGCTGCCTTGTGGCACAACTCCAGGGGCATCACGTACATCCCAGGGAGTTGTGCTGTCCACAACCTGTGCAGCCGTACACGGCAGCCCTCAGGGATAAGAGGTCGCTCTTGCGCATATACTTCCCCATTAAAATCCGCTTTCTGATCCAAGAATTTTTTACTTAATCCCTGAATCCCTAGACTCCAGCAGTCATCACAGATCTCAATTGATGGCTACAGGCAGTTTATAATTTTCACATATCACTAAATGCATGAAAAACATTATTTAGGATTTGCTTCTGACTAAACGCCAATAAGATTCACCTTGGAAACAAAAGGAGTAGGGTTTCAATATCTTTATCTCTTATATCGGGCCCTGGGAATGCTCTTTCAATACAGAATCTTAATTTCAGGCCTGATCACTATATGGACACATTATCATTAACATTGTTTTGATGGGGGAAGGACAAAAAAAAACAAACCTGTTCCAGATAACAATACACTTTAACAGATATACTGCAAAAAAAAAAGTACAAAAAATATTGCTCTGAACAAATGTTCTACCTTGGCTTTCATCAGTTGCACAAATGTTAATTATAAATGCTTGTCTACATGCCTAAACCAGCGTGGAGGTGATCTCAGGGTCACTCTGCAACAGGTTGGTTAACTGATTGCTGGAGAATACTTCATCCCATAAATATCAAAAAGCGAAACTTAGAAATTATCTTCCCCAGTCCGATTCACTAGAGCCAGGGTGTCCCTGAGACTGGCTCTTGCTGTCCCTTGTTAGCTCTGCTCCCCTGCTTTGGTCTGGACTCCGCACCTCTGTCTCTTCTTTCAGGGCCAGACATCTGACAATCTGTGCATCTTGCCCCTGCCTGGGCAATAGTTTGTGCCCCCTGGGGCTGCCCAGGCTCCTAATTACTGTGTGCTGTACCCCGACTGCCACCAGCAACACCGGATTCTGCCACTCTGCACACTCTAAAAATTGAGCACTCCCATGCGTCCCAGTTTTACATCTTGCCTAACTCCGGATACAACGATGCTTGATAAAGACGCTTTGGTCTCCTTCAGCCCTCGGTGCCCTGGAGACACACTGGCCAGCGGCACAGGTAGGAAGTGCCTGGGAAACCCTAATCAGGTCTAGGAAACCTGAGCAGCTCTGAGGAGCCACCCACGATCACGTTTCTAACCACGACCTTTGCGGGGAGGCCCGGGTGAGGATGTCCTAACCAGGACACATGTGTGAATGCATTTAACAGGGTATGCACTCAACTTCTACGTAACACCCATGTATCTGGGTTTGGTTTTTGTTTGACATTTGCTGGCTTATTATAAAAAAATATTTCAACAGGTACAGACGAAGAGATTCTTAGGGCAAGGTGGGGGAGGGGAAGGATCGTGGGGCTTCCACGGCCCCCAGGGTGACTACCCTCCCTCCGGGAACCGCCACGTTTTCAGCTATCTAGAAGCTCCACCTGTATCTGGTCTTAATTGGATTCTACCCTATTTACAAGGCAGTAAATTAGCCTGTTACTCTTTCACAGAAGCTGGCAGAAGACACGAGACTCCCGAGTCAGAGAGAAAGGACTTTATTGTTCATAGCACAGTAGGCATCATGACCATCGCGTCTGCGTCTGTCCCCTTTGTCCCCAAAGTCCAACGAGGGTGGCGTTGGGGTGCCCGAGTGGAAGCTTTGCGTGCAGGCGGTTTGCATCCCAGCTGAGCAACCTCTGCTTGGAGAACCTGCTGTTTTACAGTGAGCAGTGACACTGGTCTTTGTCCCAGAGAGAGACATTACTTCACCCCTGAAGGTTGCTCACTGCAAACACAACCCTAAGAAATGGTCCAGGTAAAGGGCATTCGTGACATACCCAGAAAGGCCTGTCGGAACACAAGAGACCCACAGGAGTGTCTCCCAACAAGCTGTGCATATTCCTAAATGTAGGTGACCGTCCTTATGGGGTTCACAGTCCCAGCAACGCCTTCACTTAAACCCCTGCTTCACTCTTCACATCATGGGTCACAAAAGCAGCAGCCCATGGCCCTCATCAGAAAGGGACATCGAAACATCCCATAATTTGTTGATTCCAACAGCACAGTCTGGGATTCCCCGCAAGCACATCCTTCCCTCGACAGGGTCACCCAGCCCAGCCCTCGCTTCTCTTCCTCCTTTCTGTTTCACCTTCTCCACCTCTAGAAACTTCTCTATGTTCACAGATGCACCAGAAATCAAGAAATAGGTGACCAGTGACTAGGACAGAAGTTGGTCTCAATCTGGGCAAAAACTTGGTTCCAGAAATCTTTACCTCCACAGTTAAAGGAAAAGAAACTACTTCTGATAGCTCAGAAAATGAAAAACGATCAGACAGAATCCCACCTGACCAACGCTCACACTCTGAGAGGCACCAGCCCAGGGCAAGGAGGCAGCTTTCCTTCGCTATAACATCCATGATTTTTCAGATTTACGTTTTTACTTCTCAGATAGTAAAGAACAACTTAAAACGCCGGATTCCTTAAAGCTCAGCAGCCCATAAACACGATTTGTAACAAAAACATAAGCATGCAAATATAAATTCAACTAGAAGACGTGTAATTGCCATCAGAGTAAATTACAGATTAATAAATTGAGTAACTTCATCAACGTACCTATTTATGCCCAAGACATTTTTGCAGATGGGCCCAGGTGGATGCTAATTTTGTGCTAAGCTAAGAAAATGATATGCAACTCACTTATTTCAATTAATAACTACTGAACAGCTACTATATTTGAGGTAGTTTTCTAGGCATCTTTATAGGTTATTTTATTGAAACTGCAAAATTCTGCATATGCTACCAATAAAAAAAAATAAGACAGGTAGGTTTGTGGCCTCAGAATGACCCCCCCACCCCTCAGGTAAGACCCAAAAAATGCTGGCATTGTGACCCAGAACAGAGGCTGGGCAGGTCGTGCCCGCAACGGCCGAGGCAGACAGCTGAGCTGCCCAGGGGAGGAAGAGCAAACCCTTAAATCCAGCTGCCAAAGGACAGCGTGGAGATTCGCTGTCCTCCAGCGGGTAAGGGACAAAAGTAAACCAAGCCTGGCATTAGTGACAAGTTCTATTTCACAGACTGCACTTCCCTAACCAGGGAAGTTGAAGTTCCTGGACACTGACAACACCTTTCCCAGGTGACAATGAACCAACAGCCTGCAACCATTCTAAGTAGTCACCTATTGGAGACTTAATTACCACACCAGCCCTTAGCAAGTGCTCACCCCGCTAAGGTGCTATGCGCACGTCTCCTCATGGAATCTTTACAGCGACCCTAGAGGCTGGCACTGCTGTTCCCCACTTTTTGCCCCAAAAGAAACAGTTCAGAGTGAAGAAGTGACTGCTCACGGTCACACAGCTTGGAAGCCATCAAGGCCCATATTTGAACCCAGGGAGTCTCACCCTTAAGCACCGTCGCAAATGTCGCGATAGTCTCTGCCTAGCGCTGCGTGTGGGAAAGGAGGAGAAAAGTTAAATCGCAGAAATAAAGAGTCAATGTTCTCCCTTTTTTAAATATCATCTCGCACTGTCTGGAGCTCATCAGTGCAAAGAAACAACATAAATTCCATGGATGTCTGCATTCAGTAATAAAAAACCAAACAGGACATACGTGAATCTGTAGATTATGTTCATCACTGCAGAATTTCAGACACCTAATAGCTTGTTTAAATGCAATACGAACAGTATCGGAGATGACAAAGAATTTCAAATAATGCCTATGCCATCGAGCTTAATCTATTCAACATCATGCAATTTTACGTGCAAATTAACGGGAAGCCTTTGCGTTTCTGCTAACGTAAAAGCCACATATGGAATCCATATGACGCGGGGTTTTTTTCGAGTCTGCTCATTCCAAAGCATGGGAGTAATACATAATAAATAACCACAATAGTTACTTTACACAAGCGAGGTTGATGCTAATCAAAACCACCGTGCCAAACCTTTTTAGCAGAACCAAATGGAGTCAAAGTGCAGGGACTTGGCAACCTGGGCAGTTTGGCAAGCACACGTCCTACCAACGATACAGGCCGACGCCAACTGCACCCCAGTTCAACACACAAATGGTAAACACATGCCTTGTCCACCAGCGGCAGCTCAAACTCAACCCACGGGTAAAATCTATAAGGATTCCCATTGTCCCTTCTGCAAGCTGTCCCTACACAGTGATGCTTGGAACAGCTGAGGCCCCCAAGATGCTAAGCTCCCAGAACGGCAGTTCTGTTCCCTGTTTTATACACTGGGGACTTTGCTTAACATTTTGGTTGGGGGAAAAAAAACAGAATTCCACTATTAAAGATGGAGGAGGTGGGGAACAGCGGGTAGTAAAAACTAGGGCCTAAATGATTTTTAAGGTCCCTTTCAACATACAAGCCCTAAGATTACATAATCAGGACAGCAAAGGACCAATTAAGGCATAGTTCCAATACTTGGGCACTAAAATATCCACCAAAGAACAATGAGTTAAATATTTGCACAGCCATTCCTGTTCAAAAGAATTCCAACCTTCTGTTCTTTCATCAGCAGGGTAAGTTTTTTAAAGAGTGAGAAAGAGATTTAGCTTCCCTAAAGCAAAAAGCTCTGTCTTCTCAATTTTGGAATTACAACCACAGAAATAAAGGGGCCAGTAAGGGGCAAATTCAATAGAAAGGACATTTAAACTTAAAAACGGCATTTTGAAAGGTTCTTAGCAATAATTAACGATCTGTTGGCGTCTCCAACTAAGATGTAATAATTTCATAGTACAGAGAGTTTACTTTCTCATCTCCATCTAATAATCAAAAAGACAAGGATAGTTTTTTTTTTTTTTCCTGCTTATATCTTAGATTCTAAAACTGATCTCTGGCTTTGAACTTTAAAAACAAAATTTCATTTAGTTTGCATATTTTTTTCTTTCTTTTTTATATTTATATATATATATTTTATTTCAGAATATTACAGGGGTATAAATGTTTAGGTTACATATATTGCCTTTGCCCCCTGGAGTCAAGCTACAAGCATGTCCATCCCTCCCCACCCCTGACAGAGCCCATCAACTCATGGTGGATAACAGACTTAAACCTAAGTCATGAAACGAGAAGAATTCTAGAAGAAAACGTTGGAAAAACTATTACAGACATTGGCCTAGGCAAAGAATTTATGAAGAAGAACCCAAAAGCAATGACATCAGCAACAAAAATAAATAAATGGGACCTGATCAAATTAAAAAGCTTCTGCACAGCCAAGGAAACTATCACGAGAGCAGACAACCTACAGAATGGAAGAAAATATTCACATGCTACACATCCGATAAAGGGCTGATAACTAGAATCCACACAGAACTCAGGAAAATCCACAAGAAAAACTCAAACAATCCCACTAAAAAGTGGGCAAAAGATATGAATAGTTTGCATATTTATAAGTATACTACGATAAGGAAATTTTAGTCTCGTATCATGAATGAAAATATTTAGAGGTCACACGGTCGTTTAGGTAGTTTCTCTTTTTTTCTCCAAAGATAGTACATGTCATACACCCCATAATGACATTTCATTCAACAAAGGATTGTGTATATTAATATAATGATGGTCCCATACTATTATAATGGAGCTGAGAAATTCCTATCATGTAGTAAAGTCTTGATGATCCTGACCCTGTGTAGGCCTAGGCTAATGTGTGTGTTTGTTTTAGTTTTACAAAGAAAAAAAGGTTTACAAAGAAAAAAAAATTTTAAATAGAAAAAAGCTTCTAGGATACGGATATAAAGAAAATATTTCTGTACAGCTGTACAATGTGTGTATTAAGCTGTTATTACAAGAGAGTTATAAAAAATTTAACAAGATTTTAAAGTTACGTAAGCTAAATTTATTATTGAAGAAAGAAAAATGTTTTTTATAAATTTAACGTAGCCTAAGTGAACAGTGTTTATAAAGTCTACGAGAGTATACAGTAATGTTCTAGGCCTTCATCATATTCACCCACCACTCACTCAGTGACCCACCCAGAGCAACCTGCAGTCCTGCGAGCTCCAGTCATAATAAATGTCCTATACAGGTGTACCTTCTATATTTTATATCATATTTTTACTGTATTTTTTCTATGTTTAGATACACAAATACTTACCATTGTGTTACAACCGTCTACGGTTTTCACTACATTAACATGATTTACAGGTTTGTAGCCTAGTTGCAATAGTCTACACCACACAGCCTGGGTGTGTAGTAGGCTATACCATCTAGGTTTGTGTAAGTAACTCTATGATGTACTTACAACAACGAATTTGCCTGATACATTTCTCAGAACGTAACCCTGTCATTAAGCAACACACGACTGTACTTAAAAAAAAGATCACTACTTATTTTAACAAGCATCAAAGATATATATTGATAATATATATTTTAAAAACCAAGGACATAGACCAACACTGAAATGGGGCACATATTTTTGCATTTCACAAAACATAGAAGGTATTTCTATTTTTTCTCAGTGACTCTGTCCCTTCACTTCTAAAATACTGATTCTGTATCTTTAAAAAAAGACAAGTAAAACATTACTTTCAAACTTTTATTAATTATTTCAAATCCTCCCTGGAGAGCAATTTTAAAACTCTCAAAAAAACACACACACACAGTGAAAATATCGGGGATTATTAAGTCTGGTATGGTCAGGAAAAAAAAAAATTAAAATGCCACATGCAGTTACATCTAGACATCTTTGCATTCAATTCATTCTTTCCAAAGCCAATAGATAAAGCCAGAAAGAACCTGTACCAAAGAAACACCATCTTCCCCCGGATTCCAGTTATGAGATTAAAAAACAACCTACGGCCTTTCTCACGAGCTGCCACGTGGGTGGCTGTTGTCCAGCCTCCCATAAGTAGGACACCAAAACAAAACAGATGATTAGGAGGTTTCCAACTACATTTATTTAGTGTATTGAGTTTTTGTTTTCCAATTACTTAACATTATAACTCCTTCCTTTAAAAGTACAGTTTTTCAAATGCCTAAAAGGAGATTTATTGAGTTTTTTTTTCCTGTTTGTGTGAAATTCATGTTTATTCACAAGGCATTTGCTCTGGGATGTTGAAAACGCTCATCCTAAACGTTATCCTGAGGGATTGAAATGCCAGCAAAGTCCGAAGAAATGCTTAAAAGCTAGTGACGTAACAGCACAGTTTTCCTTTAAAAAGTTCATTAACTGAGGCTTGCTAAATTCAAACCCTCATAGGTGAACACAACTGAAACTCTAAAATGTTTTGTTTTTTCCCCTTGGGGTGTTTGCTGCTCTCAGAGCATTTGACCAAGTGTTTCCACTTTGAATACAGTCGAACCAACAGAAGGCGTTACGGGGATTGTGGTGAATTTCTTTTCCTTAAAAAAAAAAAAAAAAAAGCAGTATTTGTGTCGCCATTTTGTTTTTGCAATATTAAAGTACAAAGACGGTGCCCTATTCTAAAAAAATACATCACATAAATTGATGCATTCCGGAGTTGAGCATGAGCAAGGGAGGACAGGAGGAGCCCACGGAGATAAGACAGAGTCCCCAGGTAGTTCACACTGGCTTCCCGTTAGCCTGAGACACAATCTCTCAATGCATTTTCCTTTTTGTGCCTAACATGTAACTACTCCTTGGGCCTAGGGTTAGCAGCTTTTGAGAAATGGGCGATTTCCATCTTCTCTCCCCAGCACCATAAGAATAAGCCAACATTTTAACACATCCTTCCAACCAGTTCACCTCTAGAGATCCATCTGTCTCACTAATGGGTTTCAGCTTATAAATGCCCGCCTTCCCACAAATTATGACACTTAAATGCAGTGCTCCCCAAAGCGAGATTCCCTAGTGACCCAGGGCGCCAGAGGAGACAATTTAGAACACAGCACTGAATAACCTTGAATAAGAAAGTCACTTCTTTTCACCTATCTTTAAATCCTCTGGTCTAGTTAAGGAGAAAGTCTCCCGTTTGATGCCAGAATGTCGAACACTTGCTACCCTGGTTAACCTGCCCTGTAACAAAAGCCAACGGGCTCTGACTCAGGGCCCCCAGCAGAGACCAGCGTCACCTAGAAGCTAATAAACTGTTTTATTGTCATCGTAGGGGATTTGATAGTGATTTTGACTCAGTGTCCTTTTTAAATATATGTATCTAAGGTTTTAAAATGGAGTCCATTTAAAAGGAAAGATTCAGTTCAAAACAGACTGGATCCTTGTGACATCAGGCGACCAGAAGCCTCAGCATCTCCCGGAGAGCTTGTTAAAGGAGCTGCATCTTCAGCCCCTCTCACCTCTCCTGAACCAGAATCTGCATCTTAAACAAGATCCCCACGTGACTCACGTGCGCACATTAAAATCTGAGAAACTCTGGGGTGGCACAAGAGTTTGTCCAAAACCATGCAGGCAGCTTGCAAATGGCTACACCTGGGGACTCACTGGTTTAGATGATCAGGTGGCGATCTACCCTCCAGATACTCCCAAAATCTGCTAGCTGAGGTCAGCAGGACCAGAGGGTAACGTGGTTTGTGTTCTCAGAATGTGGAGTCACAACCCAGCGGTGAACTGTAAGATCAATGAATGAAACTAAACCAGCAGTTTTGGGGGTGTTTCCGGTAAGCTAAAGATTACTTTAAATATGCTTCTATAACACCCTGTCACACTACATACATCAGTCCTTTTTTTTTGAGACAGAGTCTCACCCTGTTGTCCGGGCTAGAGTGCCGTGGCATCAGCCTAGCTCACAGCAACCTCAAACTCCTGGGCTCAGGTGATCCTCCTGCCTCAGCCTCCCGAGTAGCTGGGACTACAGCCATAAGCCACCATGCCCGGCTAATTTTTTCTATGTATTTTT
>CAUYRT010000417.1:0-30261 GCA_963574885.1 Lepilemur ruficaudatus
TAGTTGGCCAGTTAATTTCTTTCTATTTATAGTAGAGATGAGGTCTCGCTCTTGCACAGGCTGGTTTCAAACTCCTGACCTTGAGTGATCCGCCCGCCTCGGCCTCCCAGAGTGCTAGGATTACAGGCTTGAGCCACCGCACCCTGCCTCCAGCACTATTTCTTGAATAGGGATTCTTTTCACCAGTGTACATTATTGTCTGCTTTGTCAAAGATTAGTTGGCTATATGTGGATGGTTTTATATCTGAACACTCTGTTCTGTTCCATTAGTCTGTGTCTCTATTTTTTGTGCCAATTGCATGCTGTTTTGGTTACGGTAGCCTTGTAGTATAGTTTGAAGTCAGATAATGGGATGCCTCTAAGTTTGTTCTTTTGGCTTAAGGTTGCTTTGGCTATTCAGGATCTTTTCTGATTCCAAATGAAGCATAGAATTGTTTTTTCTAGATCTGTGAAATATGACATTGGTATTTTTATGGGGTTGCAATGAATCTGTAAATCACTTTGGTAGTATGGACCAATGTTGATTTTAACAATGTTCATTCTACTGATCCATAAGCCAGATATGTTTTTCCATTTGTTATTGTCACTATGATTTTGTTCTTCAGTGTTCTGTAGTTTTGGGGGTTTTTTTGTTTGTTTGTCTTTGTTTTTTGGGGGGGTGTTTTTGTAGAGATCTTTGTCCTCCTTGGTTAAGCATATTCCTAGGTATTTTATTTTCTTTGTGGCTATTGTGAATGGTACTGAGTCTTTGATTTGACTGCCAGCTTAACTGCTATTGGTATATAGGAAAGCTACTTATTTGTGCACATTGATTTCATGTGAGACTTTGCTCTCAGGTTGAGATTTCAACCTGAGACTTTGCTGAATTTATTTATCAATTCCAAGAGACTCTTAGTGAAGTCTTTGTGGTTTTCTAAATAATAAAATCATATTATCAACAAAAAGCAAGAGCTTGACTTCTTTCCTGATTTGGAAACCTTGTATTTCTTTCTCTTGCTTGATTGCTCTGGCTAGGACTTCCAGCACTATGTTGAATAGAAGTGGTGATGGTGGGCACCCTTGTCTTGTTCCAGTTCTTAGTGGGAATGCTTTTAATATTTCCCCATTCAGTACGATGTTAGCTGTGCGTTTGTCATATATGCATTTTATAATTTTGAAATATGTTTTTTCTATGCCTAGTTTGTTGAGGGTTTTTATCATCAAAGTGTACTTAATTTTGTTCCTGAAGGGTCCAGTTTATTAGTAGTCCTACCCAAATTGAGTTATTGTAAATTTCCATTGACTTTAATTACAAGGCACAAAAATATTAAGAGACTCACTAAGGGATCTTCTGTATTATGGACATACACATCCTTACCTCCATCGTAGAGCAGTAGTCCAATCTCCCCTTGAGTCAGTCACCCCAGCCAGCACAGTAACATGCTTTGCCTGTTGATTGAGAGTCATTGGGAGACCAAAGTGTCTGGATATCAGTCTTAAACTCCAGTACAATGAAATCATTTCGTGTCTCCTGGTAGAAACATTGCTTCCCCTGGATCTAAGACCTCTGGGCCAGCAGTGCTTAAGATTGAGGGAAAGGAAGCAAAAATTTTACTAATGAGTCACTAGGAGTAATGGTGAGTGGTGGTAAGTCCCATTTTTATCCCTTGATTCCTGGACCTGTGAATCTTGGCTATCAGAGAAACAGCACCATGTAGTAGATGCTAATTCAGAGCATATACAGCATCCTGGAAAACCCTGTCCCAAGTCTGGTAGGTATTGTCATTTAGCTGGCACCATAACTGAGTCTTCAAAAGGCCATTCTACCATTCTATCAAGGCAGTTGCTTTTAGATGGTGAGGAATATGGTAAGACCAGTGAATTCTATGAGCATGGGCCCATTACTAGACTTCTTTTGCAGTGAAGTGAGTTCCTTGATAAGAAGCCATGCTGTGTGAAATACCATGGCAGCAGATATGGCACTCTGTAACTCCATAGATGGTATTTTTGACAGAAGCATTTAATGCAGGAAACACAGATCCATATACAGACTAAGTGTCTATTTCAGTGAGAACATGGTAGAAGCAGTCCAATGTAATCAACTTGAGACCAGGAAGCTGGGTGATCACTCCAATGAATAGAGCTATATCAGGGACTTAGTGTTGTTCTCTGTTGCTGGAAGACTGAACACTCAAAGGTGTCCATAGCCAGGCCAGCCTTGGAGAATGGAAGTCCACAGTGCTAAGTCCATGCATAAGTTCATTCTTGCCACCATGGGCACTTGGTTTATGAGTCTATTGGGCAATGACAGGGGATGGCTCGGAAAAGAGGCTGACCACAAAATGAGTCATTCTATCCACTTTATTATTAAAATTCTCCTTTTCTGACGTCACCTTTTGGTGAGCATTCACATGGGGTGCAAATATACTCACAAATTTTGCCCATTCATAAAGTTCTTTCCACATTCCATTTTCTCAAATTTGTCACCAATTTTCTGATCATATTTCTTCCAGGTCCCTGACCATTCAGATAAATTGTTGGCCACAGATCATGAATTGATATATAACCACATGAATGGGAATTTCTCTTTCCAAAAAAATAAAAAGTGAACAACTTGGTGCACTGCTTGACTTCCTGCCCACTAGGAGGATTTTTGTTCACCACTGTACTTTGGGTGTGTCCCAGAGAGGGACTGTAGTGCTGCATTTGCCCACTCTTGAGTGGTGTCTGCATAATGTGTAGAACCTTCTGTAAACCAGACCCAATTCTTCTCTTTCTCTGTCAACTAATCATAGGGAGCTCCCCCTGAGGCCATACGTGCAGGCAGGGAGAGAGAAGATGGTATGACAGGAATGGGGCCCATGGGCTTTTGGGTCACTGTTTCATGTAACTTACTTATGCCTTCAAGGCCAGCTTGGACCCGATCACATATACACCACTTCCACCTGATGATAGAGTACAGCTGTGCATGTCCAACTTTATGGCTTGGTGGGTCAGCTAACACCCAGTTAATGAAGGGCAGCTCAGTGTCATGCAGTGACTTGGTGGTCCATGGCTAAGCATTCAGTTTTTACTAAGAAGACTCAGCATTGTTTCTCAAAAGAAGAGTAGTATTTGGAGAGAATAGCAGGGCTTTGCTACAAAGTCCCATGGATACTGGCTTTGAATATCCTATAGGCACCTGATTTGTCACTGACCTTTCAAGCACCATTGGATCTGCTGGATCATATGGTCAAAGCGGCACAGAAGCTTGCATGACATCCTGTACCTGTAGCAGAGCCTTCTCTTATTCTGGGCCCCACATAAAACTAATAATAGCAGCTGTATAGATCACTTGGTCAATGAGTAACACACCCAACTGAGGAATACTTTACATTCAAAATTGAAAAAGGCCCAGTAAGCATTGTTCTTTGTTTTAGGTTGTGGAAGAGGCCAGATGTAACAACTTATCCTTCACTTTAGATTCCTAAACCACTGGATCCTATAAATTTTACTGAGGTAGAAGACCTCTACATTTTATTGCATTTATTTCTCACCTTCTGATAGCAAACGTCTTACCAAGAAGTCTAGGGTAATTGCTACTTCTTTCCCAGTAGGTCAAATCAGCATAAATGATGTCATCAATGTAATGGACCAGTGTGTTATCTTGTGGAAAGGAAGGTAATCAGGAACCCTGAAAACTAAATTATGACACAAGGCTGAGGAGTTGATATACTTCTAAGTTAGGACAGTGATGATATATTTCTGGCCTTTCCTGTTGAAAGAAAATTGCTTCTGCTGCTTTTTATTAATAAACATGGAAGGAAAACATATCTGCCAGATAAATAGATGCATACCAGGTGCCAGGAGCTGTATTAATTTGCAGAAGCAATAAAACAACATCTGATACAGCAGCTGCAATGGGAGTCAACACCTTGTGAAGCCTACTGCCTACTGTCAATCCACTCCAAGATCCATCTTGCTTCTGCAAAGGCCAAATAGGTGAGTTGAATGGGGATGCGGTGAAAATCACTATCCCTGAATCTTTTAAGTCCTTGGTAACGACACTAACCTCTGCAATCCCATTCAGGAATGCTATATTTCTTTTTGTCTACTATTTTCCTAGGTGGAGGCAGTTCTAGTCATTTTCACTTGGGCCTTTTCCACCATACCATTCCTTACTCCACAGGTCAGGGTACCAGTGTAGAATTCTGCCACCTGCTGGGTATGTCTCTTCCAATTATGTATTTTGGAACTGGGGAATTAACCACAGGATGGATTCAGCGACCCATTGGATGCACTGTGAGACAGACTTCAGCTAACTGACCATCATAATCCTCTGATTGGTGGATCACAGTTATGTTTGGGATCTTTGGAATTAGTGTCAATTCAGAGCCAGTGTCCAATAGCCCTGAATGGTCTGATTATTTTCCTTTGTCCATGCACAGTCCTAGTCTCTTCCTCTTGGTCTTATCCACCATACTATCCCTCACCCCACAGGTCAGGGGGCCATAGGTCCACTTGGAGAAGACTGGGAGAAAGATTAACACTATAAATTTTGATAGTGTACTAGGATCCTTCCTCAAGGGCACTGAGACTCACCTTTCAAGGACCTGGATCCGTAAACAAGTTCAAGTGTAGGAATTGATTGGGAAGCTGTGACTCTCTGTTTTTATGGTTTAGATGAGACTTTTGTTCATTTTATCTAGAAATGTTCTGCCTATATAGACCAAGTAACAATTTAGTAAGTTTACTATCTATTTCACTTCTAGGAACACTATGACCAATTAGCCAACATGATAGATCTACAAGAATCAGACAATTCTGATCGCTGTTTTGACTCTACTGTCTGTTATGGCAACCACATCTCTCTCATCCTTGGTGGTTTAGTATCTCCTCTTTGCCTCTGCCACCCCAGGATCCAATTACTTTCAAAGCATTTAGGTTTCTCATTTCAGTGACTGTGTCCCCACTGTGAGATCTGGCTCCCCTCACAAATTCATTTACCACAGGGGTTCAATGTTCTCAGCTTCATCGGGGTCTTTCCACATATCTCAATTCCAACTTTCAGGATTCCATTCGTTCACAATCAATGCTCTCATTTTAACAGTGAGTTAGGTTGTTCAACTTGCATCATAATTCAGCCAGTTGCAGGATAAAATTCTGAGTGTAGTTTTCAGTAATTCATTCCTGAGCTACAGAAGATAAGGGTCTCCTTCAGGGCACACATAGAAGATTTCGAGTCATTTATGTGGCACCTGATCTTGTAATTTGACTCATTGAGTTTAACCTTTTCTTTTCATATTCACTCAGGAACATGTGCAAATAGCTAATCTCATTATACTCACTTTTTTGACAAAAATGTTTCAAAGTACAATATATAGTCACACAGATCCTTGTAAGATTCTTATAAGTGGTTGATTAGAAGTATCCAATGGTGATATTTTCTGTATCTATATTGTCAGATCATGCCATGGACAATCAGTGATCTCTTTACTATTAGAATAGAGACATTAGCATATTTAAATGTAATCAGATTAGAAAGCCAGTTTCAGAAACTTCAGAACTAATTCAGAAACTTCATCTTTAAAATTCTGTTCCTCCTAAACAATCAATAAAATGAGATTGCAGTCTATGAATTGGGAAAAATATTTTCAAACCACATATATGATAAAGGGTTAATATTCAAATAAAGAAAGTACCATTCAACAGAGGAAAAACAAATAACCCAATTAAAAACAGCCAAAAGACCTAAATAGACATTCTCCGAAGAAAACATAAAAATGATCAAGAGGTGTGTGAAAAGGTGCTCAATATTATTCATCATCAGGGAAACACAGATCAAAATTCTTTGAAATATTACCTCACACCCATTAGGATGGCTATGATCAAAAAGTCAAAAGGTGGCCAATGTTGGTGAGATTGTGGAGAAAAGGGAACTCCTGTACACTGTCAGTGGGAATGTAGCTTGGCACAGCTATTATGGAAAACAGTATGGAGGGTTCTAAAAAAATAAATAAATAAAAACAGAACTACTACATGAACCAAAAATCCCTCTCCTGGGAATATACCCACAAGAAATAAAATCACAGCATTATAAAGATATCTGCACTCCTATGTTCATTGCAGTATTATTCCCAATAGCCAAGGTAAGGAAGCAATCTAAGTGTCCATTATCTGACGAATGGATAAAGAAACTTTGATACATATATACAATGAAATGTTATTCAACCCTAGGAAAGAATTAGATCTTGCTGTTTGCCACAACATGAATAAGCCTGGAGCACATTATGTTAAGTAAAAGAAGCCAGACACAGGAAAAAGTATTGTATTATTTCACTTATATGTGGAATCTTTTAAAACAACCAAATACACTGAGATAAAGAACAAAATAGTGGTTACAGAGGGCTGGGGGCAAGGGAGGATATAGGGAGGATGTAGGAAAAGTAGCATATTGAGTGAGACGAACAACATTGGAGATCTAATGTACAGCATAATCGTGGTACAGCATAAAATTGTACTGCATATGGGATTCATGCTGAATGGTTAAATTTGAGCTGGTCTTGCCATAAAAACAAAAAAGAAAATGAGTAACTGTGAGATGATGGATATGTTAATATGCTTCATTATAGTAACCTTTTTACTAACTATAATGTATCCCACAACACCATGTTTTATATCTAAAATGTACACAAAATTTATTTTAAAAATAAATTAATACAATACATATACAGTATTTGTAAAATAAGATAGTTGAACCACCAATGGAAGGGTCCTGGTCTCTAAATGACCATCTGAAGCAGATCAGCCCCATACCCTTCTCCTACCTAGCATGATACTGACTATGACATATACTATTAAATTATTAAATTGCTGGAAAAAACCATTTGTTCCTCCAAACCACTCTCAGTACCAAAAGCTGTGTTAGAGTTTCCCAGAGAAATGGAACAAATAGGATATAGATAGATAAATATGAGCATATCTGTAACTGTATCTATATCTACATCTATGTATCTGCATCTTTGTACGGTCATCCCTCAGTATCCATGGAGAATTGGTTCCAGAAACCTTGTGTATATAAAAATCCACCAATGCTCAAATCCCTTGTATATTCATAAAGTGGTACAATATTTGCATGCAACCTATGCATACCTTCCTATATACATTAAATCATCTCTAGGTTACTTATAAGACCTAATACACAGCAAATGCTATATAAATAGTTGTTATACTCTATTGTTTAGGAAATAATGACAAAAAAGGTCTTTATATGTTCAGTATAGATGCAACCATCCAATATTTTCAATCCATGATTGGTTAAATCCATGAATGCTGAACCCATAGATACACAGCGCTGACTGTGTATATGCATGTGTGTGTGTGTATGGAGTATGTTGTGTATGTACATATACACACAAATATATATACATATATGGGCATATATATATATGTATATATATATATATATATGGAGAGTCAGAGAGAGAGAGAGACTGTGAAGAATTTGTCCATATGGTTATGGGGCTGGCAAGTCCCAAGATATGCAAGGTAAGTCAGTAAGCTGGAGTAGAGACCAAGAACAGCTGATGATTCAGTTCCAGTCTGAAGGGTGGTAGGCTCGAGACCTACTGTTACTCAGGGGAGGATCAGCCTTTTTTTTAATAGCTCAATTCAGAGATACCACTCACCAGATGAGGCCCACCAACATTAGGAATCTTCATTACTTTGTCTACCTATTTAAATGTTAATCTCAACCAAAAACATCCTCATAGAAACACTCAGAATGATGTTTGACCAAATATCTGGGGACCCCAAGGCCCAGTCAAGTTGACACATAAAATTAACCATCACAGCACTGCTAAATCTTGGAAAAGAAACTTCCACCATGGCAGAGCCAGGACTTTCTTAAAATGTAATATTTGACATTTTATAAAAAAGACACTTGTACTTGAATGTTTATAGCAGCACAATTCACAATCACAAAGATGTGGAAACTACCCACGTACCCATCAATACATGAGTGGGTTAATAAAATGTGGTATATATACGCCATGGAGTGTTACTTAGCCATAACAAAAAATGGTGAACTAATACCTTTTGTAACAACCTGGATGGAAATGGAGACCATCCTCCTAGGTGAAATATCACAAGAATGGAAAAACAAACACCACATGTACTTGTTATTAAATTGGAACTAAATGATTAAGACTCATGTGTACATATGGTAGTAAAATTCAGTGGAAATCAAGCAGGTGGGAGGAGGAGGAGGAGATGGGAAAATCATACCTCATGGGTACAAACAATGCACACCATCTGGATGATGGACACACTTATAGCTTTGACCCAAACTGTACAAAAGTAATTCCTGTAACCAAACCATTTGTACCCCCACAATAGTCTGAAATTTTTTAAAAAATGTAATATTTAAGCAGAAACTTGTCGGATATGAAGGAATGAGACTCTCAAAGAAAGAGCCTTTCATTAGTTACAGAGGGAACAGCAGTGCCAATGACCAGGAGTCACAGAATAGTTGACATGCTCTAGGAATAGCAAGGACACTAGGGTAGCTTGTAGGGGGATGAGTGTCGGCAGTGGTAATAAGCAAGGTCATAGATGTAGCCAGGGGGCAGATCACGCGTGGCTCTGTAGGACACCAGCATGCTCATGGCTGATATTCTATTTCTGATAAGTAAGCAACAAAGAATGTGAGCATGGGAGTGACAGTAAGAGCTTTGAGAAAAGACACAAGGATGGGGCACAAGTACAAAAGCAGGGAGTTCAGTTGAGAGCCTGTTTCGATAATTCAGTTTAATTTCCTTGAAATGGGAGTACACAACGTGTACTTGTGAATGGCAGCAAGTGCCCCAATTTGAATGCTGCTCACCACACGCAGAGCCAAATCTTGCATATACACCTTTCTTACTGATCCTGGAGTAAAATGTGGAAGCTGGCGTATGTCAAGGTCACTGACCACCCTGATCTCAGAGGGTAGACACTACCCTCAGGATTTCCTTTGCAGCATTAGAAGCGTTAGGCTCGTTAGACTCAAAATATGTGCACCACCACCACAAGTCAACTTTGATTTAAAGCGAAGGAGCTGGCATTGCTTGAAGGTGAGGTCACTGGAATCGGAGCCTTGATGAAGTTTCTCAGAAAGAAAACATTGTGCTGTGTTTGTGTCTCCCTCACATTCCTTCTTCCCTCTCGCCTCACTTCCCACCACATGTGGGTTGGCTGTTCCTAAGGTCCCAGGGATTCAATGAAAGTCATTGAGTTTGGAGCATATCAAAGAGTCTACACAAAACCAATCCCCTCAACCTGGGCACTGTTTTCCAAGGAAAAATACTCTACCTTTGATGGAAGAAAAAGAACTGCGAGAGGAAGCTACATCAGCCTGTTATAGAAAACAACACGTGGTGTGTGTTCATGGAATTCACTGCATAATAAGGAGGCTGATTCCCCAGCTGTGAGTCAGAGTCTGGCTGGTGTAAAATGATGGAAGAAAAAGCCCCCGGAGGTTCACACACAGGCACGGTTTCCAGGAGTGTGACCCCATCAGCAAAGGCTGGGACCAGGCAGTTAGGATACTTGGGTTTCAAGATCAAGCTCATACACAGGAGTCGTGCGAGCCTGAGCCAGTTAATTTGCTCCTTTGGCTTCAGTTTCCTCTTCTGTAAAGTTGGGGTAACGATATTATTTCCTCTGCAGGGTTAATATGAGGACCGGGGGATATAATGCATGGGAAAGTGCTTTGTAAATTTCAAAGCTGTTACCAGCATACGTTTGTTTTACTCTCGTAGCATTCAGCTAACACTTATACTGGTGATGGGCTCTGTGTCTGTCCCTGTTTTAGGTGACAGGCGATTGAACTACAGTGGGGTACCTGGTGGAGAAAGGAACTTAAAATCATTCTGTTTGTTTGTAAAAGTGAAAATGTTGGTATTTTTTAAGGTACAAGCAGTTTCCCTGGTTCCTTAGAGGTGAGTTTGAACTTACGTTAGGAGGTCGTTATTCATTTTGTATCCCAAACTCCTTCCTGCTAAAGTCTTTTTATCTCAGAAGATGCAGTCATATGACACTCACCCAGTTGCTCAAAACAAAAGGGTAGGGGTCATCTTTGATTCCTCTTGTCTTTACCCCTTTCACTCCAATCTATCAATGAGTCCTACTTCCTCTACCTGAAGTGTTTATCTTGAAGTTTCTCCTCCCCTGCCCATGCCTACTGCTATCATTCAGATGCAAGGCATGCCCTTCTCTCTCCCTTCCAGTCAGGAAAGTTTACCAACTGCTTTCTCTGCCTACACTATTATCATCTACCCTACCTTTTCTCCATACTAGTCAAAGGGATCTCAGGGCACAGATAATTCCTCTCTCCAGTGACTTACTCTGCTCTGGTCACACTAGCATTCTTGCTGTGCCTCGAGAGAAGACTACTCCTCTCTCAGGGAGTTTCACTGGCTGTTTCCTTTGCCCGAAAAGCTCTGAACTAGATCACTGCCTGACTGCCTCCTTCCCTGTCACGTCTCAGCTCGAACGTCTGGACCTCAGAGGCGTCTCTGACCACCCAATCTAATTGCCACCAGCCTAGTCACTTACCCACCGTGCTGCTTTTTGTTTTCCTAGCATTTGTCATTAACTGCAATTATCTTGTTCACTTGTTTATATCTCTGTTGTTTGTTTTCGTGTATATCAGCAACTCCATGAGAACTGGCATGGTCTTTATCCATCTGTTACAGTTCGGTGCGGCTGGCTGCTGCTCTCACCGTGACCCACACAGAACAGCGTCTAGTCCACAGTCAATATCTTTGGAATGGATGTAAAGACCCTTTTTATTTTAAAAAAGTCACTCTATAGTGCCTTTTCGGGATAAATGTAAAACAAAACCCAACCCATCTAAATCCACCCCTAGTTATGCAGGAAGATCTTAGTTGAATGACAGAACCTATGGTAAATTCCTCAGATTTAGGTGACATGTGCCCTATTATTGATATAATTTTTTTTCTTTTTTAAAAAATCGTGCTTCACAAAGTTGCTTCCCTGGAAAAAAATATTTTTCCTAAACACGATTTTGACTGGCCCAGGGATATGAATCATGAAGATGAGGCCAGCGGCAAGAAGGCTTTGGGAAGGAGGAAAGAAAATTTACTGCTTTTCTATGGGGGCAGGATTCCTCACACATGACTAATGCCAACAGTCAAGTGGTAAGGAGATGCTTGGAAAACCCTCAGCAACTGGGGAGTGTGGAGGGTGGGGGGTGCCTGGGAACTGGCCCTGCTTTTGGAGGAAGGCTGAGAACTACTCAGGAAGGACTAGGTAAGGGACCATGACATTGTATTGGAGCTGTGGATTCTGAATGAAGCCACTTCTAGTGGCAACTATATGCTACTCTCTGAGTCATACATCCATTTTATTATCTCCAGCATCTTAAAAGGGTCATTTTTTCCTGGGTCAGGGCAGGAGGTAGGAATGATCCTAGCCCATGAAGGACACTATGCCCAGTGGAATGGTAGTCTGGTGAGAGCCATTGGCCACCTACAAGATTGGATGGTATCACAACCAAGGGACAGATGGTATGAAAGGATTAAGGAAATGGTTCTGTCTGCATGTGTCTGAGTATAACCTGGAAAATTCTCCTACATGACCAAGAGACAGTAGGTGAGGTTGAGCATCAGTTTTTAAAAACTTATTTATTTATTTTGGCAATTGGGCTGGTGAAACTGATGCTATGATAATTTTGCTATATAAGGAAATATAGCTTATTTTCGAGTCATGAGCTCCTTGTCCAGAGGCAAAGAGCTCACACAGAGATGAGAGACACAGAGCTACCCTCAGAATGCCTCCCAGTTGGAGTAGGTTGTTCTGGTGTCTGTCAAGATCCACACCATCCTGCCTATGCCCCTCCATGAGCAAGGCACAAGTTTGCATTTTCCAATGCCCATTTCGAAAAATAGCTGAGGCTGGGCATGGTGGCTCACACCTGTTACCCCAGCACGTTGGGAAGCCAAGGTGGAAAGATTGCTTGAGCCCAGGAGTTCAAGATAAGCCTAGGCAACATAGAGAGACCCCATCCCTACAAAAAAATCTTTTAAAAATTAAAAAAAACGAAAAATATCTGAACCTTTTATAAAGCCTAGCAAGAACTCCACATTGCAAGAAAATGTGGAAAGGGCCTTCTGCAAACTTCCCCTGCAAGGGAAACAGGTTCTCCAGTCTGAAAAAGAGGATCAAGTCAATCACACACATCCAAGGAAAGGTCAGTTGTCCTACTGATTTTATTTATTTATTTGTTCATTTATTGATTTAACGATGTGGTCTCACTATGTTGCCTTGGCTGGTCTCAAACTCTTGGCTTCAAGTGATCTTCCCAGTTCAGTTTCTGGAGTAGCTGGGATTATGGCACCTGACATATCTCTATGCTTATGTAGCACCTACACCTGGCTCCATGGGCATGGGACCAGTGCAGCTACACAGGACCTGCACTCACAAGGACCCCATGTTTTGGGCTTAATCTTCCAATGTCACTGTCTTGAAATTCCTAATTTTTTTGTTTGAACTTATATTGTGGAAGTGAAGCCTAACAGGACAATGGAGCACGTGCCAGAACTTGGAGTCTTGCTCCTCTGGATCCTACCGCCTGCTGCCTTCCCACCTCCACTGGGTAGGGTTTTAGCCACCTGCTCTGAGTCACCTGGTGCCTGGGACTCCAGCCAGCCTTCCCCTCTTTGCCCCCACTCTGTGACTTTTGCTGCCCTCTACCCAGGATGGTAGGACCTCAGTAGTGTCAGTAAGGGGTGAGAGGCCTATGTTTCATTGTCCCATCCATCTCGAGTGGGGGCCTGAGCATGGCATAGGGAGGGTGGGTCAGGGTTGGGCACACACGCTACATGTCTCAGGGAGGGCATGGCAGCAACATCCCCTGCCGCAGGTTGGAGGTGCCGCAGTCAGTGCCTTATCAGGTGAGTCATTGATGGGGGTGAGCCTCTCCTCGACCTCTGAACCAGGTAGCAGGTGTGTGAAGGTTACAATTCTTTAGTAGCCATCCGTCCCAGTGAGTTGGAGCAGTGAGCCCTGAAAAGGAGCGGCTGAATTCTCAGCTCCCAGACAGGGCATTCCACATCAGTCTGGAGGCTGACGGGAAAGGGAACCAGGTAGCTAAGTGCATACAACGAATCATGGGGCAGGACCTTGGGCACCTGGGAGGGTCTGCACTAGCCCAGTAAGTACCCTCCAGCCAGAGACAGGGTGACATTAAACAGTATTGCATAAAATGTAAAGAAGGTGATTGGTTTTGACTAAGCTCCTGTACTCCCCCAACAGACCAAACCAAGACGGAGCTACTCAAGCTGCAGTTCCACACCACCAAACCAAAACTAAGTAGTTTATCTGACCTTCCAAGAAATCTGGAGAAAAAGAGATAATAGCCAAATCCCCAAACAGGCCAGTTCTAGCCACATGATAAGAAAGCCACTTCTGCTGTAACTTTCACAGGGAAAGTAATTTCAAAATGACCAGCTGGCTTTTTGTTCTCTGTTTCTGCTTTCCTCAACCCTTTTCTGTCTACAAGCCATGCTCTTCTGCTCAACTCATCGGAACACTCATGTTATTTTTTACAATGAGGTGTTGCCCAATTCTAGAATCATACACAAAAAATCCAACTAAGAGCTTTAAACTAAATTTGATGTAATTTTGTCTTTTGACAATAGCAAACACAAAATACCATGACAACTTGAGAGGGGACTGCAGAAGAAAGGAAAATGTAATGCCTTAGTGGCTTTAATGGCACCTTTTTCATGGTTTTTGAATGAGGAACTTCCCAAACTATACAAGCTTTGGTTGCATGCATAGTTTTGTGGCTTTCCAGATAACCCCTGTGTTCCTGCCTCCAGCCTTCATCTGCCCAGGAAGGCAAGCCTGGACATTTCTCAAAGGCAGTGCCAGGTCTTAGAACAGCCATGTCTGAGAAATTTGGTGGTGAGGGGCAGGGTAGGAGTGGGATTGGTATTAGTTGAAAGTCTAGAAAGGTAAGACCTGTCCCCAGACTTTCAGTTTAGCCAGCTCACTGTGCTTTCTACAAGGGGGTGGGAGAAGCTCCTAAGCAAAATCCATCCCTAAAAATGAGTTCCCAGAACTATATGAAGTCAAGAGAGTGGCCAGTGGTCAAGAGGTTTTGCTTCCTGTTATTATTTTTTTTCTTAGGTACTTTGTCACCCAATTACTCCCAAGACAATGTTAAACTTTATACTTGTAAAACTCCAACATGTCAGAAAGGGGGACACAGATCAAAGGTTCCATAGTTCACATCACAGAATGTACCGATGGAGAGTATGAGATCTGCACCACCGTGGAGGGGGACTTAGAACTGTTCAAAGGTGTTAGAACAACTTGGTTAGTGACAGAACTTGGAAAAGAACTTTTGAGACCCAGTTCAGGGCAGTTTCTATGAAATCTGGGCGTTTCATTCTTCCTTTGGGTAGGCCTTCATTTGCATAAATATTAAATGTGCCAAGGTCAGTATTTACTTAAGAAAAAAGGGCATCATGCATGGAGCGTGTACTACGTGGCAGGCACTCAACATACATCATTTCTTTTAATGTACAATAAAAATGTACATCAAAGTGGCCCCATTTTGCCAGTGAGGATGTGAAGACACAGAGAGTATGAATTGTGTAGTTAGTATAGGATCTCAGACTCAAAGCCAAGTTAGTTTAACTCTAAGCCTGTTATAATGAGTTGAGTGGAACCCAAAGCAAAGTCCTCCTGGAACCTGTAAATGTGACCTTATTTGGAAAGAGGGTCTTTGCAGACATAATTAAGTTAAGGATCTTGATCTGAGGTCGTCCTAGGTTACCCAGCTGGGTCCTACATCTAATGAAAAATGTCTATAAGAGATAAAAGCAAAGACACAGACACACAGAGGAGAAGTTGGTGGGGAGATGGAGGGAGACACTGGAGTGATGTGTCTACAAGCCAAGGACTAGCAAGGATTGCTGGCAGCCCCCAGAAGCCAGGAGAGGGGCATGAAGCAGATTCTCTCTGAAAGCCTCCAGGAGGGTTCAACACTATTGACACCTTGGTTTCAGACTCTGGCCACTGACCCGTGAAAGAATAAATTTCTGTTGATTCGAGCCACCAAGTGTATAGTAATTTGTTATAGCATTCTTAGGAAATAAAATGTCTTTGCTTTTTTTCACATCATGAAGCTTCTTCTATATACTCTTCCTTGTTTAGCTTACCTCCTGGTCTCAAGGTTTTCCTCGACAGAGAGATTCTACAGATAATGAACAAAAAATGAATTAAAGGAACACAGCTTCTATCTGATTGCTATTTTAAAGGCCATTTCTGAATCAGTTGATTCCATTACACAAGCAAGAATTCTAAAAATGGATTTCCTTGGAAAAAATCAGGGAAGCACCCAAATAAATTGCAAACCATTGCTCCAGTTGCTTTTTGAAAAAAAAAAAAAAAGCACAAACCACTGAAATGATTCATGAATCATGTGATTTGGGTACTGATGACACTGTACAGAACTTTTTTGTTTACCAAGACCTTTATTTCACATGCATGATCTCATATTGTTCCCATGTCAAGCTTGTATTTTTTATGTTATTTGATTCATGAGGATACAGTGGATCAATGAGTTGCCTGACCAGGACACCACGCATACTATGTATCAAAATGGGGACCTAAGCCCAGCTCATTTGTTACAGTGTTTTTACCACTATGAAATAAAGGAATCTCTGGCCCTTTATGATACAGCCCTCTCGTTTCAGTGGAGAAGTGACTGTTGAACTCTTAGTAGATGCAGAAGAGAGGTCAAAACACAACTGGAAGGATTGCACTCCAGACTCATGCTTTTCTTATCTGGTCTGATTCAAAGCATTTCTGGATAAAGAAAACTTATTGGGTGAGACATTTTGGAATTCAAAATTGGGATTAAAGTCATAAAACAACCACATGTTTTGGAGCAAAACCTCCAAATATGCTAGAGAATGTACCAGGATGCCCATAGATCAGACATTTGAGAAGCAGCTTTGGAAGAGGCCATTCATTTTTCTAGTTTGTGCCAATGGCTGTATTCAGGGTAATAACTAAAATGGGAGGAAGTGGTACATTTTATAAGCTTATAACATTTGTAACATCTTATCCTCCCTTTATATCTTTGAATTCCTATCCCTGAGACATATAAGGTACTGTGACCATTTTATAGGCAAGAAAACTAAGGCTTAGAGAGGTCTAGTGACTTAGCCCTAAGGTGACACAGCAAGAAAAGCCTAATGACTGTGAATTTAGCCCAGGATTTATACACCCCCTCTCCATTATACTCCATAATAGGATCACACTGTAGAGGTAAGTTTAATTGCTGTCAATGGATCAGAAGTTTTATGAAGTGTCATCTGTGGCATTGGACACGGGTGACAGAGATCATTAATGGCCCCAAGGAGCTCATAGTCAAGTTGGCGAAAGGCAGAAAAATGCCTCAGCACAGCAGCTACATTACAACTGCCATTCTGAATACAGTCGTTCCTTGGTATCCTTGAGGGACTGGTTACAAGACCTCCCACAGGATACCAAAATCCAAGGATGCTGAAGTCCCTGATATAAGACGGTGCAGTATTTGCATATAACCTACATTCTCTCATATACTTTAAAACATCTCTGTCCTACTTATAATACTTACTGCTATGTGAATTTCATATAAATAGATGTTATACTATACAGTTTAGGAAATAATGACAAAAAAGTCTGTACATGTTCAGTATAGATGCAATTTGGTTTTGAATATTTTCAATCTACAGTTGGTTGAATCTACAAATGTGGAACCCACAGATACAGAGGGCTGACCATACTTACAATTTTAAAAGTCCATACCTGACTCTTTTCCGTCACCTCTGTACAATTAAGCACTTATTCTGTATTGTCAAAGTCCTGACTAATAGGTCATTAAATATGAAATGTCCAATTTCTAATAAAAAGTGTAGTTTGTTATATTTTGAACAAGAAGCAGTGCAATTAATCAAAGTATGTGCCTAAACTATTGACATAGTTTTGCCATCTTAACAGTAGCTTGTTTGCGCCAGCAGCAAAGAAGCCTAGAGAGCAAGTGGCGATGAAATCATGAAAGGCATTTTCTCCAGCTTATTGAAAATTGAATATTTTTCCTTGCAAGAAGTGGTCCAAAGCCTGGAAGAAGTGGTAGTCAGTTGGTGCAAGGCCTGGTGAATATGGTGAATGACAGAAACATTCCAAGTCCAGCTTCTGTAATTTGAGCAGCATTGTTTATATGGCATGTGGTCGAGTGTTGTCTGGCAAGAGGATTGTCCTGTCTCTGTTGACCTATCTCAGCTGCTTAATCGCAAGTATCCTTATCATTTCATCCAATTGATTACTGTAGACATCCACTGTAATCGATTGACCAGGTTTCATGAAACTGTAGTGGATAATACCAGTGCCAGCCAACCAAATACACACCATTAGCTTATTTTGATGAATATTCGGTTTTGGACTGTGTTTCAGCACTTCATCTTTATCCAACCATTGTGCTGAACACTTGTAATTGTCAAAAAAAAATCCATTTTTCATCACAGGTAGAAATGGTTTGCTTCTTTCTATGTCATGACAGCAAAGAAAGACAAGCTTCGAGACTATTTCTCTTCTAACACTCACTTAATGCATGTGGAACCCATCTATCCAGCTTCTTCACCTTGCCAATTTGTTTCAAATGGTCCAGTATTGTTGGAATAGCAACATCAAACCTCGCTGATAATTCACGCATAGGTTGAGATGGATTCACTTCCACTACAGCTTTCAGCTCATCATTATCCACATTGGTCTCAGGTGGCCCATGTGGCTCATTTTCAAGATTAAAATAATCAGAATTGAACTTTTTCAACCATTCATGTACTGTGCGTTCATTAGCCACATCCTTCCTAAACACTTCATTGATTATTTTGAGTTGTCTGCACTGCATTGGTTCCACGACAGAACTCATATGAAAAATAACACAAATTTTTGACTTATCCATAGTTTCACAAAAATTGCTGTAAAGAATTTTGAAAGATAATTACAAGCCAAGAATGCATTTGAAAGGATGAGGATGTACCTTCACAAAAAAGTAAAGCAAGAAGTGTCAGAGTGAAATGTCAGAGATATCAAATGTCAAAATTAATACTTAAGGAAATCAGATGTTTCATACATAATAACCTAAATAGTTAAAACAATACAGGTATTAGCTCCTTTATCTAGAAGGCTGGTAATTGACAATCCTAGGGCTGGTTTTGTGGCTCAATGGTGCCATCAAGGACCTAGGTTGTTATCTAGGTACTTTTATTTCTTGGTTGTAAAATAGCTGCTTTAGCACCAGACATCACATACTCACACTACTGTCCCAAAGCAGGACAAAAGTGTTCTGTAAAATGATTCTTTCTATCAGAGACTTATTCTATGCCAAGCATTGTGTTTCTGTTATTTGATTTTCACCAAAACAACTTTCAGAATATTATAATATTGTCTACATCTTACAGATAAGGCAATCAGAGGGTTATTTAATTTGCCCAAATTATGAGCTCAGAATTAAAACTCAAGTCTAAAAATACTCCAAAGGGTGGGCTTTTAATGATTAAGACACTATAAAATTTGCTTTGCTAAATGCTATAAACCCCTCTACGGCGAAGCTGAGATGCCAGTCACATATTTGTAGGCTTATGCTATGGCAGTTCAAGTAGCTATTAGAACTTATCTTCTCACTTCCTCTGTCAGACAAGGACACTATAGCAAAGAAGAAAGAGAATCTTCCACAGTCATACCACAGTTTAGTGGTGAGACCCGGCCTTCGCTCAGGTCTCCTGCTCTGCGGTGTAGAAAACTTCTCTTTTTATCCCATTGGTTTTGTTCTATTTCAGTCTAGGAGACAATGGGCCTAAGATGAGCACAGGCTTTAAATATTTCAGTGAGACGGTGGGGCAATGGCAGTGGGGAGGGGTATGCTTTGCCGTCTTATCTCAGACGAGGCTAAGACACCAAGAATGTTCCTCCCTTTCTCATAAGAAAACACCGCAAAAGAAACCACTTCAAGATGCTGCTGTCTTGTTACACAGAGGTGGAGGGTGCGGTGGGAGGGAAGGAAAAGAAAGAAAGGAAAGGAGCCCCTCGAATGTCTTTCTATCTACATTACCAGGAAAACTCCACCAGTCCCTCCCTTTTAACCACTGCTGACATCAGACGAGAGACTGTTTATTATTTTTCTTCTTTTTTTCATAAAGACCTTCACTCTAAGACAGCGCTGGCTGGACACAGGCAGATGAGGCAGACTAGCGTGCTTGAGTTTGCTCTGGCACAAAGAATTGTTTCTCTAATGTTCCTTCAATTCTTTCCTCACTTTTTTTCCCTTATTCTTGGCTTTGCTGTGTTCCCTTTCTCTGCACCAGATTTTAATGCATTCAAGTCTCATGATTCCTCTGTTTTGGTAGCAATCTTCAGTTAGCTTAGACCCTGGTGGCCTTCTCCAAAGTCCTGCCACTCCCTGTGCCTCATCAAATGTCACTGATGACTTTGGGTGGGGATGGAGTAGAACCTAATAATCAATTGTACCTCCATAATGAAAAAGTAAAGGCAATGATATTTTTACATACATCCTGAAAATTTAAACTATAGGGAGGGTGTAGCAGGCATATATATTGGGGTCTTAAATCAGCCTAATTTGCCAGGCAAATTAAGTAATTAACAAAGATCTTCTTAAAGGGTCATTAGCAAAGTTAAATTTTAACATGTGACAATTATAATACGTGCTTTTCTCATAAAACAGCCAACATGATGACTAGTAATTAACCTAGGAACTGACAGAGCATTATTCCTCCTGTTCCTTTTCCAAGGTGAGTTATGGTACAATGGCAAGGAAAGCTCAAGAGATCTGTGGATTTTCTCAGTGCATATTAACTTTATGTATTTATTATTTATATTATACATTTGTCCAAATAAAATCTGTCTGGTGCCTGAATGATAATAATGGCTTGAAATCCTATTTATTTCTAATAATCTGTAGTGAAATGATTCTAAGTAGTATCTCCTCGTTATAAAAATAATGTGTCTAAGTATTTTTTTTTTCCCCGTAGAACAGGAGGTCTAGATAATACATTGTTTTTGTTGAATGGAAGGTAACGAGCATTTGTTGAGCACATACAAAGTGCTAGGTATGAAACTAGATGACTTACAGTCATCGCATTTAACTCTTCCAACAATCTTATGAGGTAGGTTTTATTAATCCCTTTTTATGGATGAGAGCTCTGAGGCTTAGAGGGAAGTAAAATTATTTGAATCAGATCCATCTGACTTCCAATTCTATGCTCTTTCTTTTACACCACAGAACACACACACACACACACACACATTTATATTTTGCACTGGAATTTTTCTAATATGACATAAACTGGAATGTGAAAAATGATCCACTTTGGCTGAGTCCTTCCAGAGTCACACATGCAGAAGTCAACACACACAAAGCATACCGTTTCAATTTGTGATCCTTTCCAAATATCTCCGTGTATTTGTGAAGCATGTAACTTCTACTAGCCTGATGACTCTCGCTGTATGGGCTAGCCATGAGCCCCGCTGAAGAGGGTAGATGGGGAGTGGTAAACTCAGCTGCACCCTCTCCATCTTCTTAGGCTGCCTGGATGCTTTTTCCTCCAGGAACCCTTCCAGCTGCAAGCTGGATGTGATTTCTCTTTCCTTGAATTCTCTTTTTTTAGAAGAGTGTTGCTCTGACATTCATGCATTAAAAATCACCTGGACATATGTTCAAAGGCAGTAGATCCAGGGTGGTACCTGAGATCTTGCATTACTGTCAAGTTTCCAGGTGACGCTGATGCTGGTGGCCCAAAAACCACCCACTGCGTACAGCAAGAGTTTTGGAATACTGGCCACTTTTTGCCTTATATTAATTTTTTAAAATATATTGTGTGGGTCTTACTCCCCCAACTTGATGATAGTTATTTTCTTGACAATCTACAGCTTAAAAAATTCATTCTCAAGAACTTCCCTGACCAATCTAAATAATGCTTGGTGATTCTATCACACGCACTTTTTAAAATTATCTGAATGAAATTGATCCTCTGTCCATCTCCCCACCCACATTATAAAGTAAGAGCGTGGTCCTTTCAGCAGGAACCCACTCATCCAAACAATACTTGTCACAGATTAGGAAACTCTTTTGTTTTACTTACAAGTTCATTTTCCTTATAGTTAATGGCAAATGCTACCATAAACATACGATAGCTCTGTGTATTCTCTAAAGTTCATCGTTTTCTGTAGTTCATAGATATTATAGGAGGACAGTTAGGCTGAATTGAGGGCTACTAACAAAATAAATGCCATTTTAAACCAAAAGCCTTTGTGTATGGGTATGTGTGTGCGTGTGCGTGTGTTTGTGTAAGTGTAAAATATGTATGATATAATGTACAAAATAAAAGATATACATTTTTTTTCTTTTTCCATCTGGATCCCTATCACACCTGTGCTCTTTTGGATTCTTGATTGGAATCAGGTATAGCACAACCTTTTTCCTAGGCAGCAAAAACCAAGCATTGATTTTTCTTTATTGACCAATCATACATTGCAGTATAAATATTTATGATAGCTGCACATAATAAAAAAAAATAAGTTAAATACCACAGAGGAAAATGAAATGTAAATGGGAAAGGATTTCTCGTGGGTAATACATCACTTTATAATCTTACGTTACTCTGAGAAACACCTAACAGCTTTCTAGAATCAATGCTTAGATTACAAGACCTTCATCATCACAGGCAGACATTTGCAATTTGGTCTCGGGTCCTCTTGGGGCTCCCCCGTGTCAGGTTTATTTGGCGATTTAGCAAGTGAAATACAATATATATGCAAAGCCCTTCTAAAGTGGCCAGATGTTTAAATGGAATGGAACTCTTCTAATATTTTAGAGCATTTTTGTAGATTCCCCAAATGTCAGAGTTGAAAGGAGGCATGGAGATCATTATTCTGAGGCTCTCATTTTATAGAGAAAGTAAAGCAGATACAGAGAGGGAAAATGCTGGCGTGAAATAACACAGCATGTTGTTCACTGAACAAGAATTTTATGTGACTCCCCATCTTTCAGGACGGTGGTCTCTCTTGAGCAAGCCTCTTTTAATTCTAGAGAGCTAAGGTTGTTGTCGAAAGAGCAGGCTGGAGTAGAATGTGGATAGATCAAAGCATAAAAGATACTTTTTGCTTACATACTTACCTAGACAGGTTTAAAATTCCAAAGGACACAACAGACATCAACTCTTTCTCTTCTAGAGTCATTAACGACTTGGTTAGACTATGCAAAGACAACCATTTGGTGTGACGTCAATTTCTGCTTTATTTACCTAAGAAGGACAGTGACTGATTCCGAAAGGTTTTGAGGTCAAAAATGTCCTTAAATGTTAGTGCCAAAGAACTTTAAGGAAGAGCGGACCCTCCCCACCACCCTCTTTCACATCCCTCAGTCTCCTTGAAGTAAGTGACTTCCACTTTTGTGGACGCAGACCCTTTTGGATTACTCAAGATGGTAGAAGATGAGAAACCCCAATGAATAGTGACAGAATTAGAGAGCCCGAATGTACAATGTATATATATTTGAATGTTCACAATATTAGTGAATTAAAATTTATGTCATACAGCTAAAAATATACTACACATTTGTCTTATACACTGCTGTACAGGAAAGAGAAAGAAGGCATTGCATTTTTCATCTGTTTTCTTTGCCCTTTTTATTATCTTTCAGTTTCCTTGCAGTTATTGTAGCAGGAGGTGTACAATGTCCCCTTTTGTGTCGGCATCCTCCGCAAACATACTAAACACAATTCTCAAGCTGCAAACGGGTATAAAATGCACTCAATGGAAGAACCACAGAGGTCAGATATGTAGATCTAAACTGCATGGAGATTACAACCCCCTGTTCAAAACTGCCATGTTTGCCCTCAAAAAGAAATGTTTTTTAGGTGAAATATGTGTGTGTGTCTGTGTATGTATGTGTGTATTTATATATGTGTGTGTGTGGCATATATGTGTACATGCATGTATATTTTTTTTAAAGAAAAGGGCAGAAGAAAGTAACAGCTGCTGTCTTGCATTGAAGCTGCAGGTATTTGAGGTAACTTGAGTATTCCTACCAGATCAGCAATCCAATGCAGTTTGAGATTTGACAGAACTCCCTCAATAGCTTTAAAACCAGAGTCCGGATGATGAGAAGGATACCTGATGTTTGAATTGCCTTTGCAACTACATTTTTTAGGGCTTTCAAATTGCTGCTTGCTAACATTTACAGTTCTCTGCAGCCATAATATACCTCCATGGGATTTGGGAAGAGATCAAAGAAGCAGGAAAGAAATTACTATTCCCAAATTCTACCAGTAAAAGATCGGTGCATGTCAAATAGCTTTTAATGTCCACAAACCCAGCTCTGTATACACACAAGGCCGTTTCCATTGGTAAAACCTATACCACTTTCCTCATCAAAAATCTGTCCAACTCCAAAGAGGAAAGGAACTCTGCTGTGAATCTTAATAGTTAGAGCCATTAGTCTTCAAAGGAACTTTCTTAACTTTCTAAGTCCCTTTCTCATTGGTTATAGAATACGTGGGCCTTTTGTTGAGACAGCTTTCTTTACATAAACCCTTACTTTTCTTAAATAAGTGAAGTAGGTGCAATAAAACAGAATAATTAAATTCTTCACACTTGAAATAAGGCTGGACAAAGTACAGGACAACATGTATAACACACAATAAACCTCTTCTCTAAGATCCACATTGTATGTAGATAAAAAATGGAAGAGACTCAAAAGTAAACAAAGTGGTTACCTATAGGGAGAAGAGGAGGGACAGGCAGAGGTTACATATATAATCTAGATTTCTCTGAATGTATCCTATTTTGTAAATTTGACTTTGGAGTCATGTAAATATTTTACATCACTCTAAAACATAAATCAAAAAATAAAAATGGCAATCTATAAAAACCAAAAGCAAACTGTAATAAATGGATCTGTGTATTAAGCTGGCGACATAGCCATACATGGATGATGTATTTTAGTTGATAATAAAGTGGAAATATATAACAAGAACAAAATGGAATGCAAAAAATATTTATTAACTTGATTTCAACATACTGATAGTAATAACATTGGTTTTCTTATTCTCACACTATTAGCTATTATAATTGGATAAAGCATATATAAGTATTCAGGAACCAAGATTTTTCAGCTAATGAGATGATTTAAAATCAAGATGTTAAGCAAAACCACAGATTGCCTAAATTTGAATTAGAAAGAGTATGAATTTGTGAAATAGTTTCTCTTAAAAAGATGTGTATTTCCTAGCTCTGTTCACACAATGGGCAAGAAACAATGTTTGAGTAGTACTAAGCTGTAGCAAAGGGAACCGTGAGTTCCCAGATGGTTGTGGTCTCAAAATGTCAGTTCCCACTAAAGACAACAAGGGCACCTTGACGAAATGACTAGTTACTTCCAGCTCTCGGGCAGGAAACATGTGAGATGAGCCTGGGATAGCTCACTATACTTGAAAGCAAGTCCATCAACGAATGAGAATGTGTCAAAGGACTCGGGAGCTCCCATTGGCCAACAATGGCACAGTTTGGGCCACAAAAAGAATAATAACCAAAATAGATTGAAACATACCAAATATGTTATAATCCATGAGTTTATAAAGATACCTTTAAACAAAAATCCCAAACTCATATTTTTCACCCTTATAGAAGCCAACTTATTCTGAAAACTTTTAAACAAGGGGAAAGACTCAAACATGAATTCATCTTTCCTGTAAAAACTGTATCTCATGTATCCAAATATTTGTGGGAGAAAAAAATTTTTTATGGAACAATTGCAGCTATTAAACATAGGAGTAAGGATAGTATGTCAATGTTTTGGCACCCCTAATGAAATAATGAATCTAGAAAATGAGCACCCATGGATTCTCAAATCTTAGGTAAAATGCTGATGGAGAATTTTAAAAGGATGTATTAGACTGAAAACATTTGAATCTACTGATTAATCTTAACATCATAAGAAGAGATATACTCAGACATTAATTATCTTCTCATGGGATGGAACAGGAACTATAAAATGCCTCCTATAAAGTGCTCTTGCCAAAAAATCAAACCAAACCTCGTAAGTTTATAGAAAACACAGGACCAGAGTAAGATATTATGCAAAGGCACAATATTAAAAATCCAGAATAAGGAAAATTATGAAGAACAAATTGCCAGGTTTCTTCAATGAATAAATTGCACACAAGCTCAGGAACATACACACACTCACAAACATACACATAGAGAAAGAGGAATGGGGAATCTGCACATTAAAAAAAAATTGAAGAAAAATATCATCCAGATTGATTGTTTTAGATCTTGTTTTGGTCCTACTTTGAAAAAAATGTGGTCAAATTATATTTATTAGACAATCAGGGAAATTTAAATACTGGGTATATATTTGATAATTTTTTTTTCTTCCGAAAATTTTATTGGGGGAAAACTACAAAACATTTACAGTACAATGTTTACAGTCACAATTTGTAGTGAGCTGATTTCCCAAAATATATTAGCACTCAAGTTGACTTATCTTGTTACATTCAAAAATCTACTCTGTCAAAGTAGTCCAGAGAGTACATACATAGTGCTCCAACTGTATCTACATACAACCAACACTCCATTTTAAGTGTACAATTAAATGATTTTCAGTGAATTCACCGAGGTGTACAGTTAATCACATGAATCAGTGATGCCAAGGTAAAATCAACCCCCACTGACATTCCAGATCACCTTTGAGAGGTTTTTACTTTTTTGTATTTTCAGTGTTCTTTGAATTGAATTGAATTCTTCATGGAACATTAATTTTTCAACCCACTGCTGTCTGAATTTGATACCCATGTCTCCTTGAAAATATGCTCCCTAGGGTCACTTTTAAGCTGCCATCTTTCAGATCTCAATTTAAATGTCATTTACTCAGATAAGTCTGTTTTGACTTTCAAGTATAAATTAGAGAAATCCTGTTATTTTCCGTTCCCCCTGTTCTTTTTCTATTTAGCATTCATTGTAACTTAGGATAATAGTTTTTTCTTTTATGACTTGCTTGCTCACTAGACTGTAATCTTCATGATAAAAAAGATGCCAGTTTTGTTGACTACTGTGTTGGTAATGCATAGCACATATTAGAATATACACTGAAGAGTATATATTTACCAAAGAAGGGAATGTCAAATCCCAAGGATATTTTTAGGCCTTAACTTTTTGCTTCATTTTACCTTTGACTACTCCTTTTTGAGACCCTTTACTCCTTACTGTTAAAACAAACACATTGCAATTTTTTTTTAACTAACCCTTCTCTGGCTGCTATAAGTACTACCTTTTTACCACCACTTACATTTTTGTTTTATAAAATTTTATCCAAAGCCAAATGATTTTTAATTCTACCATCTTCCTAGGTGATCTCAACTAAATCTATACCATAATCTAATAACTATGTGTTAAAATTTCTCAAATATGTAACTCCCTCCTAGTTTATTTCCATGATTATCAGAGAAAGAAATCTCTCCCCCTCTCAGGATCCCCAAACTTAAGTGGTGAAAGAAGGTTCATGTCTTCTTTATAAGTTTCCTTTCTTGTTTCATGCTCTATCTAATTTGTCAGCGCTAGTATCCACTCAATTTCACATCTAACGAATCTTTTACTGTCATCTGTCCCTTAATCTTCACATCTGTTTTACAGGCTTTTGTGTTTTTGTGCAGTAGATATTACTCATTCTTTCCCTCACTCATGATGCATGTGCTAGATCAGAACACCATCTCCTCTCCCCTGAGCTACCACACAACCTCCTGACTGGTCTTCTTGCCTCCACAATTTTCTGGAATACAGTCTGATGTAAGAGATTCTGCTTTAACACTCAGAGGACACGGGTTAAATATCTACTCAATAACTTTTAACTGTGGGTAATAGACATTTTGCTCAGTGTTTCTGAGCCTCAATGCTTTCAGAAATATGTTGGTGAAAATATTACCTTCCTCATGAATTTGTAGTTTTGATTACATTGTAAAAATTATAAAAAGTATCTCACACATAGTAGGTACTTGATTATTATCTATAAAGTTAATGAATTAAGAAAAATATCTAAATATACTGAATGCTATCTGGAGAAATAGAAAACAATGTACCTAAAAATAATCTTCTTGAAAAATAATCTTTTCTTTTTTTTGAGAATTCAGGTAAGCCATGCCTAAGGCAAGTTTAATTTTTGCTTAGTGCTGTGGTGCACTAAATTAGATGTCAGAAACAGGTTTCTGCAGAGGGCCAGTCACTTACTGTTTTATAAGTTGTAAAGTTGCCTAAATACTTACGTTATTTTAATCTTTTAAAATTATCTGTACAATGGGAAAGTAATTCTTTGGTGATAATGAAGATAAATTAAAACCTGCTTTGATAAAATGTTGTTATCCAAAAATCTCTTTTTGTTGATCTTCTAGGATAGCAGAACATTGGTTAGTGATAACAAATAGAGAATTTAAGTTTAATTGAAAAAGCCTAATTTTCATGGTTAGATTTTCCTTGATTTAAATCCTAATATTTCTTTTTTTTCTATGTTATTTTGATTGGCCACATAACCTTTGTAGAATTCACTTTCTTTTATCTTTAAAATGAAATTATTGTAAATTTTAAGTGAGAAAAACTAATGTAAACTGCCTCTGGAATAGCATAATGTCAAAAATATAATTATTAATTTTTATCAGCAGAATAGATTTTGAAATCTTGTGTGAAGTCATAAATTATTGTTGTAAAATATAGTTGGTTTAAATAAACATATAATATTTTAAAAAATTTTTTACTAATTGAATGTCAAATATTGTCATTTTACTCTCCATATAATTTTCCCCACACTTTAGACTTCAGTCTTAAAGCAAATTAATGTAATGGTCCTTAGTTATATACCATTAAAATTCAAGCCAAAGACAACATGCATATTAAAGTTAAAGATATAATAATGAATTACACGATTCAATTAGATACAGTTTTTGTATAATTTGAATGTGGATTTAAAATAGAAATAAGGGGAGTAATTTTAACAAATGTAGTTGCAATGCTTAGGAGTGTGGTTCGTTAAATGATTGCAAGAAAGTGAAAAACAGAAAGTGAGAAATCTTTAGGAAAGATCCAGGCCATTCTATTCATTCAAGTTCATTCATTCTTAGTCTTCCAATTATAAATTGAAAATGTTTCTAATTTTCCTCAGCCTCTGTATTTTTGCCTCAGTCATTTTGCCTAATGTCTTCTCCCCTCACCCTCATTTTCATTATTTGCTTCTGGGAGGAAAAGTCATTCTTTGACATCTCTGGATTTTATAGAGAACAGTCATGCATTATCATGTGATCAATCCTGTATACAGAAATAAAAATCAAGAGAATCAAGCTTATTTTTAGTGTAAGATTTCTTTTAATACATTTTAGGAAATTTATTTATGTTGTTTTGGATTCTCCATTATTGCAACAATCGAATACCTAAGGTCATTTGCTGTACTTTTTCTGCAGCTATTCTAATTTTTATTTTATATAGCTCAATACTTACACCTAAAGCTAATATCATAACATAAGGTAAGGAGTGATATATTCTTATTTATATATTTCTATTTTATCTTTCCTTTTCTTCTTTTTCTTTGCACATTTCTGTGGACAACTTTCAGAGTAAATTACTACTGTTTTGAAGAGCAAGAAACAGTAACAATCTATCTTAATTCTGTTAAATTGTTGGAATGCTATTATAATTATTTGATAGCTATCACCTGTTGCCATTTAACATATTTTTTTGTTGTTGAAGTTTGCATTAAACTATGATTCCACACAAGAAATAGAGAGCATTGGCAAGAATACCGAAATAGGAACTGGAAGAAATGTATTCTGAAACTTTAAAATTTCAAGGTATGAGTTTCTTTTTCAATTAAATAATAAAATGTATTAGCTTCAGCTCTCTCATAAATTCAGAAATTTTCTATACTTGCTTCCTTTTCACAATCTTAGAATTATGCATCACATGATACTCAAATGACAATTTGCTTCAGAGTTCTGAATGCCAAAGATGTTATTTCAGGTCCTCATTAGATATTATTTTATATCAGATTTGGAAATTAAAATTCCCAGTGAAAATTATAATTGAATTCTTAAAAAATAAAGGAAATCAGTTCTTCTCATAATAAATCTCCCCAAATGATTCAGAACAGTTAGATTTGGCTAAAGTAATATCCTGGCACTATAGGAAACAATAGGTTTATTCTGAGTTTGATCATATGTTTACAGTAATGCATTTAAGTTTGTATCTTTTAACATTTTAAGAACTTCAATAAATAGCTCTTTTTTTGTGTGCAAGTGATGCTCTTTATGAGCATCAGCCATAGATTTTATACTTATCTGTTCCTTTTATTAACTTTATGAAACAAAAGACAGAGAAAAGCTATAACATTCCCTGGTGAGCTGTCCTTAGATCAATCCACCTGTTTCCTATATGCCATTCATTCCAGTTGGGTCCGTCCCTCTCTGTAATATAATAGAAAACTCCTTTCTGCCTGGCTTTTGAGATACTTGTCCCTCTCTCTATTGCAACAGTCTCCTCCCCTATAAGAGTCCCTTTCCATGATGTTTCAGTTACTATAGCCTTGTAGTATATCTTGAAGTCTGGTAAATTCATGCTTCCCAATTTGTTCTTTTTGCTTAAGATTGTTTTTGCTATATGCAGTCTTCCCTAGTTCCATACAAAGTGTAGAATTATTTTTCATAAATCTGTGAAAAATAATGTTGGTATTTTAACAGGTATTGCATTGAATCTGTAGATCAATTTCGGTAGTAGAGACATTTTAACAATGTTGATTCTGCTGACCCACAGCGTGGTATGGTTTTCCACCTGTTTATGTCCTCTGTTATTTCCTTCCTCAGTGTTTCATATTTCTCCCTATAGAGGTCTTTCACCTCCTTAGTTAAACATATTTCTAGGTATTTTATTTTCTTTGTTGCTATTGTGAATGGTATTGAGTCTTTGATTTGCTTCTCAGTTTGTCTGTTAATAGCTTATAGGAATGCTACTGATTTCTGTACATTGATTTTGTAACCGGAGACTTTGCTGAATTTGTTTATCAATTCCAGTAGCCTCATGGCAGAATCTTTGGGGTTTTCTAGATATAAGATCATATTGTCAACAAAGAATCATAATTTGACCTCTTCTGCCCCCATTTGGATGACCTTGATTTCCTTCTCTTGTTTGATT